>LPNX010877113.1:169127-219094 GCA_001517045.1 Pseudotsuga menziesii
CCCTCAAATTATCTCTAATGATGGGAATGCTGAAGTTTACTTGTATCTTAAAAGGGGTTGCACCTCCAGAGTGACTGCTAGATGCAGATGCGCCGCTAGTGGGAAGTAGTTGAAGGATCTGGGCGAAGTTATCCATCATCGCGTTCCTTTGTTTTTCAAGGGCCTCCCCGAGCAACATTTTGATAGGATATTTTGAGCCCTCATCTTTCTTTTCGTCCCCCATGGGTGGTCGTCGGGATTTGCGAGTCTGATATTGCAAAGGTTCAACTAGATCAAGACCTAACTCTTTATACCCTGCCCTCATTAGGGACATGCAAAGAAGGATCGATAAAGAGCTAACTCTGATGTCACTGATCCGGATTTATGCAGGAACACAATAGAATACACAAATAACCGTAGAAACAAATATGCATAAGAAATAACACTTCATTTCATTAATCAATAACTGAAACTTGTTTACATACAGAATGGAAATAAACTAGCTAGAGTGTTGGTAGCTTATCCCTGAGAAGAGATGTGGCGGCTACATGCCTCTGAACTCTTTGTTACAATGAGGCTCGAAGGCCTATACATACAAACCCTACACATCCAAAAACCTAACCCTAGGAGGTGAAACTCCTTAATGTGTGCCCCATTGGGTAACTTGGTACATCAATTTCTTGGGGTCGTAAGTTTAGCATACTACCTCCGTTTGACGTGCATGATACATCGTTAGAAAGATCTGCTTAAGGACTACATCCATAAATGAAAAATATTGAGTCCGAAATGGACTCATATTTTCTCGACCATTCGATGCCAACAAAAACGTCGTTTAGGGCCTCAAAACGGCTCCAAAAGTTTAGGACCTAAAAACTGCCAAAAATAGTAAATTGTGCTACAATTAAGGAAACTAGAAAACTGAAAGAAACAATGGTGGGGGACCAAGAGGAATAGGTGGGTGGCCACCAATATCCTCCTAGATCAATGTTAGTTGCCAAAGTTTTTTCCCAAGTTGAAGGGATTGACTACAATGAAAACTTTGCTCCTGTTGCAAAAATAAACTCCATCCGTCTTGTTCTTTCCCTTGCGGTCTTACATAACTGGGAAGTACATCAAATGGATCTCAAGTCTGCATTCTTACACGGTGATTTACAGGAGGAAATTTACATGGAACAACCTCCTGGATATGTTCAGAATAACTCTAGCCTTATTTGTTGCCTTAAGAAATCCTTATATGGCCTTAAGCAAGCTCCTAGAGCTTGGTATGCCAAAATGGATAGATTTCTCCTTGACACTAATTTTTATAGATGTCATTCTGAACCCAATGTCTATACCAAGAAAGTAGGAAACCATCTCATCATACTTTTTCTTTATGTTTATGATCTTATCCTTACTGGTAGTGACCCTAAGCTTTTAACCCATGTGAAATACAATCTTAAGCAAAATTTTGAAATGTCAGACTTAGGACATTTGCATTATTTTCTTGGTCTCCAAGTCTTGCAAACCAAAGAAGGAATATTTCTTCCCTAGTCTAACTATGCTTGTGACCTTCTTCATCACTTTCACATGGAAGATTATAAACCAGCCCCTTCTCCCTTTTACTCTAGTGTCAAACTTATTTCCACTTGTACTTCCTCTAAAGTAGATGCCACCTTGTATTGTAATCTTGTTGGCAGTCTCTTATACTTGACTCATTCTCGTCCTGACCTTTCCTTTTTCATTGGTCATGTTTCCTGTTATATGCAAACACCTCATGAAAGTCACTAGAAAGCAGCAAAAATAATACTTCGATATATTCGAGGTACAATTCAGTTTGGGATTCCTTACAGTACAGGGGGAAGACATTTGTTGGTTGGTTTCACTGATTCAGATTGGGCCGACGATCCTGATGGTTGAAAGTCTACTGCGGGTTATGTTTTCAGTATGGGATCTGTACCTATCACTTAGGCTTGTAAGAAACAACAAGCTCTTGCTCTTTCTTCAGCAGAAGCAAAATATCAAGCCATGGTTAATGTCAGTCAGGAATATTTATGGCTTTAACAGATCCTATCATAGTTTGGATTCGAGAAGTAGCAGCCTACTCCACTTTGGTGTGACAAGTAAAGTGCCATCAAGCTTTCCAAATATCTAGTTCTACATCATCGCAGCAAGCACATTGAGCTACATATGCACTTCATCAGAAATATTGTTCATGATCTTGTTCTTGAAGTTCTGTATTTCCCTACAGATGATCAAGTTACAGACATCTTCACCAAGTCTCTTACAGAAGCGAAGTTTTTCTAAACTTCGATCTATGTTAGGAGTTCAAGAATTTTTCATTAAGGGGGGATAAGCTCTAATGCCTCCTTCCTTCTCCTAATAGTGTCACTTTTGTAAATCCTTCAATCCTATCCCAAGTTGTTCTTAAGGGGGGATGTTAGGATATTTAGACACTTAGGAGTTAGTTAAGATCAACTTGCGTCATATATCCGTTAGTTAAAGTGTGTTTCTTTAATATGCATTGGTATGCATTTGTAAATATTTAATCCAACGATCACGATATGTTCTAGACATAGAGTGATCCAACGGTTCAACTTCTCTTAGATCATACCTACCCTTGATATGTGGCTTAACACCCAATTGGTCCATGATCTCTATTTAAAGAGCATGGAGGGTCCTTGGCTTGTTGATCGATTATGAGAAGCTCATTTGTAACTTTCTTTCTTTTGCATAATAAATTTCTCCAAGTAGCTATTTGGCTGGGGCCATGGACTATTTCCCTCTCGAGGGTTTTAACCACGTCAAAACATCGGTGATCTATTATCTATTTGTGTGGGTGGCTGCTCTAGGTGTTCGGTCTTTTGGGAGTACTCGGTGTACCCGAACACTTAAAACATCCTACTCAAGCGAGATCAAAACTAGTATATATGTATTAAAAGAAAATAAGAGAGAATTAATACAACTGAATACGTCTTGCTACTCCTATATATCTGATAATGAAATATAAATAAACAATCAAAACTATGAATGTTTATCCTTTGTGCACTAAAAGGTCTTCCAAGATAGATAAGATACATGCTTAATACAAAAGTTGAAAAAGAAAGAAAGATATCACCTAGTAGCAGCACAACATTCATAGAATATTATTGCACAAGATGGACCTCCAAATTATTCATATTTTATTCAAAAGAAGTAATCATTATAGAGTACAGAACATATCCCATACTTTTGGTCCTCAGAACCGTCATATCAAATACAAGAAGAAACACTTGCTTTTTATAGATTACAAGCCCCGGGGAGGAACATCCATTAACTAGAAGAGAAGGGGAGTCAACTAGAATTCATGGAGATGATTGAGGGAGTTGGTGGAATTGATGTCTAGTGGAACCCAAGAGGTAGGTTCCACCTCTCAATAAAGCTTCCACTAAACCATACATCACATGCCAAATCAACTAAGTCTCAAGCTTGTGAAGGAGTGGCGCATTAGCTTGAGTTTGTTTGAGTGAAACATGGGATTTGATTATATGTGAATTCAAATGGAAATGCGTCACATATCCATAAGCATATGCACCCTAATACATTCTCCCACCAAACCATACATCACATGCCACATATCCAATACATGAACTTTATAAGGGATCACACTTAAAAGTTTGGTTAATTCGCAACCTTCCAAGACAATTCCAAAACATGACACTTATCCTAAGTCTAACTTTCTTTTTACTTAAAAAATGATCGCCGCCCTTTCCAGGTCATCTTAATAAGATTTCATTTGACTTTTGACATTTTCTTTTTATCTCAATTTGTTTAATTTTTAGCATTTGTTGATCACTTTGTCACCTAAAAACATAGGAAAGATGGTCCTAGGGTAAAGAGGACATTTTGAGTGTGAAGAAAAGCATCCCCACGTAAAAATAAGACTCCAAACCACACTTTTATTACAAACCACACTTTTATTACAACTTGATGTTTTCCATTTAAATCATTAAAAATAGCCTAATTTTGTGGGATCTTTTTTCCATAATTAAAAAAAACCCTAGGAGAGCCTAGTACATGTTCATAATGACTCAAAATAATGTTTAGCATGCTTATCTACATTAACACATGAATTTTAATAGCCTCCCAAGGTTTAACCACCAAGACAAACATTCCATCTTTGGTGGAGCGATGAAAAACTCGAAAATTATAAATCGCTTATTCAACATTGCATAATTGACATCGAAAGAAACACCTTGGAATGATAAAATTGACATCTAAGTCCTAGGAATCCAAGTCCTTTACAAAAAAATTTCCATGCTAGCACATTTATTATAAAATCTCCATGGGGAATGAACATGCAATGGTTAAAAGAGGGGCCCAAAAAATGGCCCTCAAAGGTCTTCTAAACCTCCGAGCACTGATAATGAAGAACTATCCTATTCATCACTTTGACGACTCATTAGAAATCCACTAAAGTGAAAATTTAGTGGATAACTGATCCAACTTAAATTTAATGAAAAATGCATCAAAAGTACCACAATCCACAACAATTTTTACTCATAATATACAAGAATTTTCAAAGTAAATGGAGGTGTACTTATCTTTTTAAAGGTCAAATATCAAGAAATTCACTGAGACGAAGATATTTCCACCCAACCATAGGCATTCTACTATAGATTTCATCCCATAGCTAGGCTATGATACCACAAAGGAGAATAGGATGATGTATAATTCTTATGACAACTTCTCCAAGGGCAGGATTTACCAATTATACTACTACTGAGATCATAAAGATATTTAGATTGGTGTCCATGAATTTCTAGAAGCGTTTTCTTGGAACATGGATCCTTCCAAGATTCTAATGGTTTAATTTCATGGTTTTTATGTTCCTTAGTATGGAAACCTCTTCTTTCAAGATTCAACTCTAATTTTCTCTCCTCTACACCTCTCCAGAAACTAACTCCTTTCTCTAATTCAATTATCTATTTATGTGCATAAATGAAGGGTGGCCATGAGATTCCTAATCCAAATGTTCTTGGTTCCAATAATGTAGGGAAGATAATTTTCCCTCAATGTAGGAGGTGGATTCTCTCATTCAGGATATGGTTGAAAACACTATCTTTATCTCAATTTGGACTATAGAATAGGATCAACATGAATAGTATTCCAAGAATGAAGGGGCAGGGTTATGGAAACATGGATAATGCATACGAACATTATGTTAAACATCCTCACATTTACCCCCGTGTGGTATCATATTCCCTTTAGGCGTTCATGTTCACTCAATATTGATTCTTATATTAACTACAAAATAACAATATATGTGAGTATTCAAATCACCATGACATATATACCTCTTGGTGTTTAATAAAAGCATGGTCATAAAGAAGCCTATGCGCAACATTGCATAATTCAAATTTAAAATAACAGGATTAAAACTGGGATATTACATAATTCATCCCTTGGTATTCACTATCTCCATCTTTCGCACCTCTTGGTACTTTGGACACTTGCTTTTCCTAGACCTCAGGTAATTGAATATTCACCTGGTTGATTCCTTCAAGATTCCTATGGGGTTGACTTTGAATTTTATCTAGAGATTTTGTGTTTCCTCACATAAGTAGGAAACACTTGTTGAATTATTAATTACAGGATTCAAATATTTCATCAATATACATTGTAAATGACTAGGGGATCGAGGTATTCCACCAATCATTTCTCAACAACCCTATTCAAATGTTTCCTTATTTAAGATTCCTTTCAAGTCTCATTATCCTTTTGCATATCGTGGATTCCTACAGAGCAATAAATGGAGATGTATATTCTATGTTCCAATCATGTTCTTGTATGCTATCCTTTTTCCTCTTCCCTACCTCCTTGTTGTGGCTTTATCTATTCATGTGGCACTTCTTCAATATGCTCCTCATTATAAATTATTATCACTTATTCTTCCATTATGGAATCTTCTTACCAAATGTGTGCTACTTACTCAAATGGATTATTAGCAATCAAATCCTTGCAAGTGGCCCCATGTATATAGTTAGTTTTATAGTATGATACTTTGTAATGTCCTAAGTCTGGTCTGCATACCTGAACACTTTAATTCTGTAATTTTACTTAAACAATTCTGAAATTTTAATCGGTTCACACAGAGCCTTCTCGGATTGGGCAAAACAGGGGTTTCTTCTGGGAAATTTTGCAAAGGAAAAGAGTGATCAATGGGAAGCAAAGAAAAATATATCAGACATGGAATTTTCTCTCCCCTAACACATTTAGATCTGGTTTCATTTAGGGTTTAGAGTCCGCACTGCGGAAACCTACTACCACACTTCTGGGCAGCCAAACCGTGAAACTAAGGAGAGTAGTTCGATCTGTTTCAACCAAGGGATTCTGGAAACTTGTAGAGGTTTTTTCCAGAATTAATATATCATAAATAAAGGTTCATTAATTTTAATAACATATCAGAGGCAAAATAAAATATTCTACAAATTGTAAAGGTGAGACTAGCTCGTCGAGCAGCTCACTAACTCCATATTCAAGCCTTTACAAATAGGGTAAGGGAGGTTCAAATTATTTGTTTTGGACTTGGGGGACTTATATATGTCTGTTAATGACTCATCAGAAAAATAATGGAGTTATTTGGAGTCATACAAGTCGAAATATGGAAGTTGCAGTAAAACTAGTTATTTTCCAATGCAAATCTAGACTAGGTTGACTTAAAATGAGTAAATCTCAGCCATTTCTAATCAGATTAGAATAAAAATTACAGAGAATGTTTATGATATCATATTAGATCCAATAAAATAAAAATTACTCTCATAAATTAACGATAACACTCTCTTCAACATTGTGCATCATTACAATGTATTTTATTGACATAATACAAGGAAAGGCATGGAGGTTTGAACCCTTAGATATTGAAAAATCTTGGACCTGTTAATGAAATATGATGTAAATTAATGGATGGTTGTAGCTTGATAAAAAATCTTGAATCAACTCAGATAGGCTGCTCCATATCTCCAATGTAACCTGCAATGAGAAGGGAAGAAGAGGGGAAGAGGAGAGAGGGAATGAGAACCTTGGGGCGCATCTCCCAAGATCCTGAAGCACAAAAATCAGAAATGAAGCCTTAGCATCATAAAAATCAACATAATAAACATCCAAAGTGAGAAATGGAGCTCCAATTGTCTTTAAATAAACCTGGGTGACTTGTTGAGCAAGTCAATCACTTGTTAAGCAAGTCAATCACTTGTTAAGCAAGTTACCACTTGCTAAACCCTAACCCTAGCCACAAATTCACCCTCCTTGAGTAAATTAGCATGTGTAATACAATAAATATGTTTCCCTTACATCCACCTTCATCCAATTTGGAAACTTGTCTTTCCTTGAACCATAGTTGCTATTTTTCCTTATGACAACTTTTCTTGGCTTTCCTATTTTTATGACTGAACTCCAAAAAGGAAACTTCACCCTCCTTTGTCAATTGTTTCCTTTTTTGTATTTGACTATTTTTTTCACATATTTTGGCACTTTCCCTTTTCCTATCTGGTTGATTTTGTCATACAGTTTCTAATTTTCCCTTGGCAAGTTGGCTTTCCCAAGTGGCCCTCGTGCTAATGGAAACTTATTTTCCACCTAATTAATTGCATAATAATATTTAAGGACAATTAATATACCAAGTACATGCCTCCTAAGTGACATTTAAATAAAATATCCTAGGTTAATTTATTTAATGCATCTTTTGACCCCCTTGGTGCTAGGNGGGCGATATGACATACTTTTTTCTTTTTTAACATGTTTCTCTATCTTTCCCAAAGGATCATACTATATCATTTTTTGGAAAGAGCATCTTCGAGCATGAAAAATGGATGGAGGAGGTCGATAAGGAAAGGATATGTAGGTTTTGAGAAGGTGGGAAAATAGAAAGGAATAAAACATTGAGGACTACAATGATGGTTGATCAGGGTATGAATCAATGAATAGCAGACGTACAAAAAGGATATAGAATGGACCAGTATGAGGATGTGACATGGAGATAGATAGAAACAAGGTTGAATTCATAACACTTATTAGACGGATATCAGATAAATTTGTCGAGGTTGAACATAAGGAAAAATAGCAAGTTTCGCATGAAGAGGATAGCATTAGGTGGGAAATTAAAACCTACATGTAGATGGAATAAATGAACAATTAGAATACACCAAGGAGGTTGAATGCAATGGGTATGAAGATGAAGAATATGAGGATCTAAAACCGAGGCAACAAAATAGTTATAGTAGAACAAAGTTAAATGGAGGATCTGAAGACTGTGGAAGGTATTTATTAATGAGTAAAATAATCGAGGATGTTGTAAATTCCACAAGATACTTCTTGCGATGGATATCCTAGTAGGATATCGATAAAATTAGAGTAGTAGTTAGGCTTTACAAATAGTAAATTAGTGTTGTGAAGAGAGGTTGAGTGCCTAAGAAAAAGGAGGGAGGTAGAAACATCGAGACATTGCTTATAGTTTTGTCTTGTGGTATTAATAAAATTAGATTTGTTTGAAGAATTATTGTGCATGGAATGTGAGATTTGTTTTAGCAAAGTGATTGTGTAGAATTTATGAAAACTAGGTGATTGTTTTGCGTATGTGAAAAGAGGCTTCCAAATAATATAAATTAATGTGTTGTAAAATATGTGTGTATGTATAATGTTGTGAGATGGAGACTTATATTTTAATTTTGGTATAAGAGGATATAAATACCAATGTACCTGATATTAGTACACATAAATGAGAGAATACGGCCCTTAAACTAATCATTATCATAGTTATATTCTAGCAAATGATAAGATTGTAGGTGTATAGACAAATAAGTGTTTTTGTGATGATACCAATGTGAGTAAAGAGTAAAAAGTTGATGAAAATGATGTCTTGAAAACTAAGCATAAGCAATGAAGGGATCATTATGCCTATGGTGTACTTCGAATACAATTATTAGATAGTTTGTATGTATCATTCAGTGACCTATAATATCTTTGACCACATTCCTTTAATTTTTGGAAAGTTGTTTTTGCTAACCCAAATTTCATTTCCCACTTGTCATAAGGTATAACTTGCCTCTAGACCTTAGCCCAATTTTATTCATGTCCAAGATTTGGCGATAGAGCTTCCTCTCCATAATGATGTTACAAACCTTCTTGGGGAGCTTAGTTGGGTTGTTAAAAAATCCAGATAATCGAATGTAAGAAAAGGTCATACCGTCTATGCCATCCCATATTTTAGCATAATTGAGATTAGGTGCATTACATCACCACAAACCACAAAGTTGGAAGTGTATCAACATTTCATAAATACAATAACAATATTTAAGAACATGCAATGAAAAGGATTTGAATAAAACCTAAAAAATATATGATACATATAATGAGTTTTGGACTCCTATAGTTTGAGATTTGAAAGCTACTTATTAGTCTAGTATGGTATGCACTTCATTCGATCAATTTACTATAAATGGTGTAAACAAATATACCATATTGAACAAGATTTCAGACATCTCCATTTTCTTAAAGGTTCTGAAGGTCGATTTAAGAGTATTGTAATTCCCTTTGTCACTTATTGCATTAGTTCTTGGGGGCATGGCAGGGTTATAACAAAGGCATGGGACATACTTGTGATAGCCACGCGAGTAGGTTATATCCCTCCACAATAGTATTAGACTTTGTAGGTTATAATAATATTATTACAAGAGTAAAGGATTCATAAGAATAAATATATGTGATTAGACAAAATTAAACTTAATAAATCATGTTTTGGGTTAAATAAGGGGTTAAAAAGGAAAATAATAAAATATATAATTATGATATATTTATCTATTTTTATGGAATTTTGCATGGGAACATGTGTCCACCCTTGGAGAATCTTGGAAAAGCTTAAATACGAGGATGCATAAGGGGAAGGGGTTTCTTCTTTTCGGGTTTCTTTTTGGTTGGAGTCTTTGGGGGTTTTAGGGGAGGAGAGGGAGAAGGGCTTCTATGACTATTCTTATGATGTGGATATTGTTGGATGGCTTGGTATTTCTGAGTGAGAGATTGAGATATCTCAATCCATGATTTATGGGTTGGTTGGGAGGAGAGGGGTTTCCCACGCATAGTTTACATAGGAGCTACTGCTGATGGGAATTCGACTGGATTCAAATGTGCATGTGTAATTTTAACTTACAAATTCAAGTATGTATCCTTGATTGTCTCTCTCTCTTTGCTAATTGTCTCGGAGTATTGTATGTGTATTAGAAATTAAATCATTATATGGAAGATTAATTCTTTTATCGTTATATTTTTGTTTGCATAAATGGTCACACCATGGAAGCATGTGATATTGTTAAGACATATATATTAATTCCATTTCTCACTTGTTAGAATATTTTTGGGTTTTACATCTGGTATCATAGTTAGGTTTATTCTAATATTAGGACCTAGGGTTGAAACAAAAACATTTATTTTTCTTAATTTTCTTTTGTTAAATTTATTGATTATCCCTTCTTAGTCAACTGTAGCAATTCTTATCTTTGTTTATTATTGTCTTCCGACTTTGTTTATTTCTCCACTTTGTTCTTTATTAAACTATGCACATTATTCAATTAATTTAGTATTAGTTAAGCCTAATGTTGATAAATAATAAAGGGTGTATTTTTATACTTAAAGCAAAAAGAGTGAAACTATTTATGCAAATAATTTGTTTCAATAAGAAATTATGTAAGTATACCAGAGATATGAAAATATCATGATCCAAATTATATTATTACGGGAGTGGAGATAAGAGAGATTTTTTTATTAGCATTGATCATAAACATGTACAACAATTACCAAAAATCTATTTGTATTTCTAACTGAAAATTTTAGTAGTGATACTAGAATGGGTTTCTACTATTACTCTATATGGATAAAAGATAGCATTCCTTATAGTATTTAACTACAAACAAAAGATGATAACATCAGGGTAGATAAAAAAAACATTAAAATCCAAACATGATAATTTAAAGCTTGTAATATTGTTAGAACAATAATCCACCTTACTACTATGATCATACACCTAGGTACATTTCCTTAGTTTCTATGCTATGTTCTTTGGTCCAGACTTAGGATATATTGATCATTTACTGATAGTTGAGGCTCTCCTAGTTGATCATTTTGACAGTTGAAGTGCTCTTGGTTGATCCTTCTGACAAATTGGAACCCTCATTGATGACATAATAGCCTTGTTAAGTTCCCCCATCCCTAGATTCAGAGAATATGTTTGACCTTAGGCGCAAGTGCATGTTTATGGTGGTTTTTTGCCTTCCTTGTGCATTTATTGCCCCTAGAGTCACTCCCACTCACCCATGTGTGCACCCACACCTCGAATGCCTCCATTTATGATCCATCATGCCTCACCCAGGTTCACACTAGAATTCATGACCATTTGTGATGATTAGGAAGTTGATTGGTCCACCTAGGGGGGTTTGAGGGTCAAATCATGGTCTCACACTTGTATGCATCCAGATGGCCTCCAAGGCCTCACGAGTTTTCCCTACTATAATATAAAAATGATCCAAACATATTTACATGTTGTACAATGATAATAATATCATTTATTGATTACATTTGTGTATGATATTTTTGCTCTTTCTGTTGTTTTGCGCATAATTTTTTGTGTAATATCAAATTGTGAGAATATCCTTGGCTCCTAGATCCTAATGTGAATCAATTATAACATGGTACCAGAGCTCTTTGGATATGTAATTCAAATTCAGAGTGTTTGAGTTTCTGTTTGAGGGATTTTCCAGATAGACTCGAGTGTTTGCATTGTAGGTACAATTAGCAGTTTGTCACCGAGTGTGCAAGCATAAATGGAGAAGAATCATGTATTTCTGACCCAATTCAAATATTTCTATTGGAAGGCTGAAATGGTGATCCAACTGATGTCAACATTCCTTTACAGGGTCACCATGGGGACTGAAGTCGAACCCAACTCTGTTGTGGAGAAATCCAAGTTATTCAACAAGCTTGATGGAGCATTTGGAATTCTTTGTCTCAGCATTTTGAGAGACTTACTCTTCCATGTAGATAGTCTATCAAATCCCAACGAAGTATGTCTCAAGCTTGATACATTTTTTTGGAACACTAATGATATGAGAGGTCACTAGCTCAAAAATGAGCTAATCTCACTGAGTCCAGCTCACTTTGAGACAAACCAAGACTTCTTCACCGAGTTAAAATTGTTGGTGCTTCAGTTGAGATAGTGTGGCATATAAAATAAGTAAGGATAATCTCATACTTTCCATACTTTCGAATCTAGGGCCAAAGTACTCAGTGTTTGTCTCAACATTCCACTCTAGTAAGCTCACAACTCAAAATTGGCACATGCCTTCACTGGCTGAATCCATGGAGTCACTAACTCGAGATCAAGACAAGCATATAAAAATGGGAACCATCAAATATAGTAAGTACCAATCCCTTATTACAAGAGTTTCAAATCTAGCCAAAGGCGAGAAGAAATCCATATATTCAAAGTAAAAAGAGAAGAAGAAGCTGGAAAAACCCAAATCTTCAGACAAGGGTTAGAATCCTTGCAAGGACAAGGACAAGAAGACTCAATAAAATACCAAATGCACCTACTATGACAAGGGGTGGAATCTAGAGAGTGGATGTATGAATAATACCATAGACATGATGATGCAGCTACCTGAGAAGAACAACATCCCATTTCCTAAGGGAACAAGGAAGAAAGATGGTGGTTCAGGCTCAGAAAACAAAGAAAGGTGCCATGCTTTGGTTGTTGGTTCTTCAAACTCTTCTTCCTTCATCATAGATTTAGGATCTTCCAGGAATATTTCCTCCATATAATACTTCTTCTTGACCATGTATTCTCACAGTGGTTCATCCATTTGTATGGGTGATGATTCAGAGATCCAAGCCAAAGGGATTGGTAGGATTGATCTTGAAGATGGGTACTTCAATAATGTCTCATATGTACCTAATCTAGTAGTGAACCTACACTTATTGTATCAAATGAATCACACTCTTGAATCCAAGAGATTAACATTTACTCCAGACACAGTGGAGGTAGTATAAATCTCTACAAATAAAGTGGTGGCAATGGGGTTTGTTGATCAATGCAAGAATGTAAAAATTCTCCCATTTCCTCCCTTACTCCCAAGGTAATGCTCTTCTATCACATGCCATTAAGACAACCAGGTTATGGCATGAGAGATATGTTCATCTCAACTAGATGTACCTCCAGGAATTTAACAAAGAAGGCATGGTGGAAGGGCTTCCTTCTATCAAGTTCTCAAACGGCACATGCAGAGCGTAGTTATGAGAAAGAGAAGGCAAGGAGAGTTGTCCAAGTGCTTGATTTAGTTCATTCAGATATTATTGGGCCTCTAATTACCACACCCTCTTATGGGTGATCAAGGTATGTATTGAATTTCATAGATGACTTCTCAAGGTATTGCTGGGTATATTTTCTCAAACTAAAATCTGAAGTATTTAAGACTCTCAAAGTTTGGAAAGCCCTAGTTGAGAATGCATGTGGGAACAAGATCAAGGTCCTTACGAATGAAAATGGAAAGGAGTATGTGAAAAAGAGTTTGCAACATATTTTTGAAGAATGTGGCATCCAAATTCAGCATTCGGTGCCCTACACACCATAGCAAAATGGTGTTGCAGAGTGCAAGAACAAGGCTCTCAAGGAGATGGAGACCTGTATGATTGAAGCAAGGGATTTGAATCATAATATTTGGGATGAATCCATTAACTATGTTTCATATGTTCAAAACAGATCTCCTCACAAATATTTGTATGTAAAAACACCTTATGAGGCTTGGTTTGGTCACAATCAAAGTGTTCCACATTTCAGGGTCTTTGGCTCAAAGGCTTGGGCTAGGATTGCTCCAGAGAAGAGAAAGGCCTTGCAACCTCAAAGAAAGGAGTAAATCATGGTTAAATATTCTAAATATGCAAAGGTGTACAAGATAGTTGATCCATCATCTAAGAATACATTAATAGAAATGAGTGTACAGTTCGAAGAGGATCTCATGCAAGAGGTCGAATTGGCTCATGGGTAATGCTCACATCCTTCAATCCATGATGATGTAAGTGATGAATATATTTATGATTTTTCTGATTCTATTATTGCTGAAGATTATTTTTACATGCATTCATATCATGACTCACCCATTCAGGCCAAGTGGGCTGAGAAAACTATTGAAGCAACTGTAGATCTAGCTGGTAATCCACTAGATCCTAGGAAGAATAGATCTCAATTTCACAATGCTTTCTCTATGTGTGAATTTAATATTGTTGGTAGTTGCTTCATGATGGTTGGATCTCATCCTACAACATATATTGAAGCATCACTTGACCCAATATGGAAAACAACCATGCAAGAAGAGTTCAACTCATTGCAAGACAATGAGACTTGGGAATTGGTTCCCTTTCCCTCCAAGAGGAAACTAATGTAATGCAAGTGGGTATATAGGAACAAAGTGGCTTATGATGGTTCATATATCAATTATAAGGCAGGTTTTATTTCCAGAGGCTACTCTCAAGTACAAGTAGTGTACTATACAAAAAAAATGCACTTGATGCAAAGATGGACTCTATCATGCTAGTTGTATCCATTGTTGCATCTAAGCGTTGGAAAGTTCACCACATGGATGTGAAGAGTGAATTTATTCATGGTGAAATTCAAGAGAAGATATATATGTAGAAACCTGAAGGTTTCATTGAGGATCCTTCACTTTTATTCCGGTTAAATAAGACTCTCTATGGCCTCAAGGAATCCCCGAGGGCTTGGTATGCCAAGATGGGAATTTTTTTGCTTTCGCTTGGATTTGAGAGATGTAAATATGATCCTAATGTGTATTTGCAGCATGTTGGTGACTTATTGTAGTTAATAGTGCTGTATGTTGTTTATATTTTGATTACAAGTAGCTGCACTAAATAAATTGGATCGATTAAGTCTTCCTTGCACATTGAATTCTCCATGACTCACCTTGGATTGTTGAAGCAATTTCTTGGATTGGAAATTGAGCAATATGAAGTGGGGATAAAGGTAAGCCAACAAAATTAATCGGAATATCTATTATTGAATTTTAAAATGGATGAATGTGAGGCACCCCAGTTCCCATTCCTTTCAGGTATAAAACTAGGTGAATTTGGTGCATCTCCATTGGTGGACAACTCGTTGTACAAACAACTACTTGGTAGTCTACTGTATCTTACACACTCCCGACCAGATTTGGAATATGTTGTAGGTATTGTAGATAGATATATGCATAATCCTCATGATATCCATTGGAAGGAAGTCAATAGGATCCTACACTATGTGCAAGGAACCAGACACTTCAGGGTACACTATGATGTTGGTTCTCCACTATAACTAGTTGGATTTACTGATTCTGATTGGGCTGATGATCCCATTGACTGGAAATCCACTTCAGGTTATGTATTCATGCTTGCACATGGTCCCATATTCTGGTCAAGCAAGAAACAACACGCCATATCCCTCTCTTCAGCTGAGGCCAAGTATAGAGGAGCAGCAAATGCAGCTACACAATGTGTGTGGTTGCAAGGTATTATTCAGCAAATTGGATTTGCATTTGATTCACCCACAGTCATTTGGTGTGGAAATCAAAGTGAAATCAATATTTACACTGATCCAATGCAAATACAGAGGACCAAACACATTTAGATACACATGCACTACATCTAGAGCTCGTTGCATGATTAGGTGATAACCTTGCAGTATTTCCCATCTGTAGAGCAAACTTCTGACATATTCACCAAGAGCTTCACAGAGAATACCTTCACCTATCTGAGATCCCTTATTGGAGTGGGAGACACATGGTGATGGCTGATATTCACTTTCATATTTTTCTCCATGTCCATTTTAGAGGGGAAATTTTGTTCCCGTGTGGTTTTCCTTCTTACCTTGGTTTTTATGGACAAATAATTTTTTTGTTCTATGAGGTGACTTGAGCCTTAGTTTCCAAGGACTCAATAATATTTTAGTTAATTTGTACTAAGTTATGCTTAAGGGTGGGTGTTAGATAGATAATACACCTTAGTACTATGATCATACACCTAGGTACATTTCCTTAGCTTCTATGCTATGTTCTATGGTCTAGATTTAGGATATATTGATCATTTACTAATAGTTGAGGCACTCCTGGTTAATCATTTTGACAGTTGAGGGGCTCTTGGTTGATCATTATGACAAACTGGAGCCCTCATTGATGACATAACATCCTTGTTTCACTCCCCCATCCCTATATTTAGGGAATATGTTTGTCCTTAGGCGCTAGTGCATGTTTGTGGTGGTTTTTGGCCTTCAATGGGAATTTATTGCCTCCTGGAGCCATTCCCACTCACCCATGTGCTCACTCACACCTAGGATGCCTCCATTTATGATATAGAATGTATCACCCAGGTTCTCACTAGCATTCATGACCATTGGGTGATTAGGAATCTGATTGGTCCACCTAGGGGGTTTGAGGGTCAAATCATGGTCTGACACTTGTATGAATCCAGATGGCCTCCAAGGCCTCACGATTTTTCCATATTGTAATATAAACATGATCCACACATATTTACATGTTGGAAAATCATACTAAAATCATTTATTGATTCCATTTGTGTATTTATTTTCACTCTTTCTGTTGTTTTGTGCATAATTTGTGTGTAATATCGAATTGTGAGACTTTCCTTGGCTCCTAGATCCTACTGTGAATCAATTATCATAGATATATATACACCAGAATTTATGAAAGTAATGATTTGATCCAAAATGTCTCCAAACACGGCAAGCCTTTGAAATTACAATTCCTAGGTATAAAGGCTCGCAAGTGATGCAAGAGCATCCTGCTCTCCATTCGAATTTCAAGCTCAAATGTCTGATCAGACCTAGAAGGGGTCTTCAATTCTAAATTGATGTTCTTTGAACCATCACATTGTAAATAAACCTATGTTTTATTTGATTCTAGATATATGTTGAGTCGTTTAGGTGAGTCACTAAGTAATTGATGAGTCATTGATGAGTCATGTAACATAACCCTCTTCTAATGGCAGCGAATCATAGGATAGGCTTGGTAGTTTGAGTTAATTAAGCATGTTGTTGAGTGTATTGGGGATCTGAACCAGAATTGGTTCATGAATCCAATTGTATATATATATAGATATATATATATATATATATATATATATGTAAGCCCGCGAGACAGGAAGAGGAGACATCAGACAGAGATAGATAGATAGAGAAGTCAGTAAGGCCTATAGGAGATAGAGGAAAGGAAAGTTAAATATATATCAGACCTAAGGAGATCGAAACTCGGGTTCTAAGACCGTTGTATGTACAGTTTCAGTGTGTGAAGGAAAAATCCTATTTCAGCACAATCTCTGTGTAAATTCAATTCTGTCTGAGTGTGTGATTTCATGAATTGAATGGTTGCTTAAATCTCTTTTAATGAGTGATAATCCTATGTGTGAATTCAGGGTTTCTGACAGGGAGAGAAACATAGATCGATTGATCTATTCTCTTATCAATTGAATAGGAGTTAGACTAACCATAAATTGAATATTTCATGAATATTTGTAGAGTAACCTTGTTGCAGGATTATGGAGTAGTTATCGATCACTGTAAGAATCTATGATAAACCAAATTTAATTATAGGTATACTTGGATGGTAGAGATCATATAATGGGTAAATCCATGGCTGAAGGTGGATTTCGCAAGTTGGAGTTATGCCTGAATTAACCCAATCTTTCCTAAACTAAATTTTCCTCTCGATCATAGATCGTGTGGTGGAGATCAAAATTGACAAAATATCAATGGCCAAGAGTCATTTCGTTGGTGGAAGAGCATAGAGCATAAAAGGGTTGTCGATTCGTGAAATAGGAAAGTAATCGTTGCAAGAGGATTTATATCAATGGATGAATTTGATCATTCAATGAGATCTACGGCTGTCAGCAATTTCAATGAGTAAACTAGCACGGACAAAGAAAATTTTCATGTGCACGAAATAATCATGAAATCCGCCCTATGAAGTTTTAGATCCAATGGTCGTGATCAATTTCCATAAGAGAAGATACGGATCTGCAGAGTTAGTTCAATATCTGCATTCCACAGCAGATCAACGGTCGAGAGCAAAACTGCAAAGAATCGACGGTGTGGAAGAGTTGAAGTGCGGGAGTAGAAAGGCAGAAGTCCAAAAGTTGATAATTTGAAAAGTCGACAAGTCGAGTTCTTCTATCCGAACGAAAAAAGGAAAGTGAGAAAATGTGCAGGAGGAAAGAGAAGTGTGGATGTGGAAGTACAAAACTACATAAGTTTGAAAATTGGAGAAGTGAACATTCCTATTTCTGATTCCCAAGATCTGAAGGTAGAAAAGGTGAACGCGAAAAGCTAGTTGCAGAAAGGAGTGTGCAGAAAGTTGGATGCAGAAACAAAAAGTTGTGAAAACCCAAAATTTGAAGAAATTCCGCTGCAGAAGAAGGTTTAACGTTGTCTAGAAGGGTTTAAAGTAAATCCATGCTCTGAAGTTCATGTGTTTGATCTCAGGGGTGGAAAAAGAATGCCATCAAGGGTGGGTTGGAATCAGTTTGGTATCAGAGCATAGAAGATTCTCGGAGCGAGAAGATCTTGTAGGTTGAGTGTTCTTCATCATGAGATATCAAAGCATAAGTTTGACATGCTGATACCATCAGCTTTGGTATCATAGAAGAATAAGGATTTTGCGTGAAAGGTAAATCAAATTCTTATTTTTCAATTCATTTTAAATTGAATACTAACAATTGTGTTGAAAGGGCTAGTCAGGTGAGAGGGTATTCAGAATTGATTGCAGACAAAGAGTGTGTGATTTAAATTTATGTTAGACATGGGAGAATGCAGAAGAAATCCTTGAAAGGATTTGATAGATACAAGAATGTAGTTATGATGCATGAAAGAGTAAGGCATTTCTACACATTGTTATTAAATTTGAAGACTGATAATTGTGAGGGTGTATGTTCAGTCTTGTGCAAGGGATCATAGAAGATATTAGGGAGGAAGAGTATAGGCTCTGTAGTAGCGGAAATTGCAGACAGTGGTTATAAACTAGAGACAAGAACAGGTGAGAAAGATCAAGAAGAATATCTTTTGAAGATAGCAGTCGAGATGTTTTCAGCCAACTGTACAAGTGAAAAGTCTGAAGGTATGGACTCTTTGATGTTTGTATTTTAACTCTGGTTATATGAATCATTCTCTTATTTACAATCTTTTGATGGTCCTAATATTCAGCTGGGAAATAACAGTCAAGTTCAAACCAAAGGGAAGGGATCTATCAAACTTGAACATGGAAGATTCAAATATGTGCTCTATGTTCCCTCCCTAGCTTCAAAACTGTTATCTGTAAACCAAATGACTCACAATGGCTCTTCAAAGTGAGTGACCTTTGGTCCTGACACAGTGGAGATCATAGATATCTCTACTGGAAACATCATAGCGAAGGGTGTTTCAAATCATGCCTCCAAGGTATATGAGTTCTCACACTTCATGCCATTTTTAGAACTAGTGCACTCTCAACAGCCACTTGTAAGGGAAGGTAAGATAATTTCATCTACTTCTTTTGTTGCTTCCACTAGTATAGCATATCTAGTTGTATCAATTTTTGAGATTGAGATTTAGGGTGATTCAGATCCAGATCCAATCCCTACTTCCAAACTGGAAACTAGAAAGATGACTAGAAACCCATCTGACACTTAGAAGGCAAAGACCCTTGTGCTATGTCATGCAATCTTACCTCCTTCAAAGATATGCAATAGACTCCATGTAAGATGATACATGGCAAGGGCTCAGTCTCAATACATTCAAAAGAATAGAGCTAATCATACACCTCTTCATCCAGCAAGAGACAAAGGTTACATTCCTCCTTCCTTCCATCATCATTCTGGGAAAAGAAGGAGAAGTCTACATGCCAGGCCCCAGGATACCTGTGCACAGAACATTATGCATGCTTCTCTGCTACATCACAGAGATTGCAGCAACACATTTTCAAGTTTTTCAAACTTGAATCCTAATTCTATTTGCTTAGTTAGAGGGGGGGATTTTTTCCCATGTGGTTTTTTCCCCGTCTCCTTGTATTGAGCAGTTAATTTACTTTACTTGATGTAATTGGTGACCTATGGTCTTAGTTACTAGGGCCCACAGATTCTCCAAGTTAGCATTCAGGGGGGGTGTTAGGATTATTAATCCTCCCTTGTACAATTTGGTCATATGTCTAAATCGGGAGTCCATCCAGTCTATTTTTAGTCACTAGCACCATTGGGTCCACTTGGCCTAATTGGGTAATATGTTTCAGTTACTAAAGTGTGGGGAACACTAATTGAGGCCTAATGCCACTGATTTCACTTGCATGCATCATTTTAGGATCCTCCTAGATCAATCCCTACAATTTAAGATCCATTGGGAGTGTCAATACCAACCAAGGTCAGTTGAGTTGAGTTGGTGACTAGTTAAGCTCAGTTAGGAGTTAGTTACATTCAGTTCTAGACCTCTACATTCATTTAGCACTAGGTTTGCATTCCTGCATACAAGAGAGGCACATTCCTCACCTACCACAGTCAGTTAGCCTTAGTTAACAATGAATTAGACACTTGAGTTGTGTTTTAGAACTCCGATGAACTCTGATAATATTTAGACAAGGTCAGTTAACTATTGAGTCCTCCCCTAATGATTTAGACAAGGCCTTAGTTACCTACAATCAAGTAGAGTCTAATCAATTTAAATTTCCTCATGTGGATTCGAATTGCTTGTGGCTATTTAGCCATTGTACTTCATTGTAATTATTATCTAGTTACTTTTTTATCAATGAAAGCATTCACAATTGCAAGCCATTTTTGCATTGTTTCATTCTTCAATTCCTGAGTAAATTGTGTGATCTATCTTGTGAGTTGTGTGTTTGTCCACATATCTATGGGCTCAACTTAATAATAAGAAGATGAAAGAAGAAAATGAAATGTGTAAAAACATTTCTACATGGAAAAATCAGAATTACGTTCTGATAAAGGAAAATTTTGAACAGTCACCTTGGACTGTCAGAAAGTCTGAAGAAAAAGAAGATATAACATCAGAACATTATTTTGTTGTAATAAGGGATGATATGGTATCCTATGAAGACTGTATGTAACCTGTATATCAGACTATTGGAGAAATGGATGATGGTGAATGTTTAATTTTATGTTCAAATCAGCACAAAGGAAATATGCTTGAGAGAATATCAACAGGGACTTCAGAGTCTCGCGTTTTTTAAACTGATTATTGGTGTATGTTTGCAGGTATTGAAGGGAGTAAAGATAGACAAAGAAAGAAATATATCATGATACAAGAAGACATCTTATTTTCTATGGAAGGTAATCAATACCTAGAAGAAATCGTTGCTGTAGAGTTGTCTATTGAAGATAAAGTGAATCTTTCTAAACTCAGATAATATAATGAAGAGATAGAAATGTTAGAAGATTGGTTGATCAATCCAAGGATTGACAAAGATGATTGTTTAATGTATGCAAGCATGGAAATGTTAAGTGACAACATTGAAGAGGATAAGATGGGAATTTAAGGCATTGAATTGTCTTATGATGATATGAATTTGTTACAGTAGCCAATAGAAGTGGTCAATAGTAAAAAGATACAGGAACATCAGTTTCAAGAGAAGAAGATGCAAGTGTACCTGCCAAAGGATGTATTGGACATCGATACTGAAGAACTAAGGTTGTTGATGGTGAATATGTCTCATAGAAGGCATGAATAAATAATAAATATTTACATTAGCATATCAAGTAGACAGAACGGTGGAAAAAGGCAGATGACAGAAGAAGATTGCAGAATCAAGGCTAGTGGAGCATTGCAGCAGAATATATGGAAACCAGGAGAACTGAAGATGACAAAGATATAAAAACATGATAAGATGGATGATCAGCTACAGAAAAAAATTTGGGATCCAGGCATACTGAAGATGGAAGGTTATGACCAGGAGGTCATATTTATTTCTTTCTGGGGAGTCTGATGCAGGAGCATCCTACTCTCCATTCAAATTTCAAGCTCAAATGTTTGATCAGACCTAGAAGGGGTGTTCAATTCTGAATTGATGGTCTTTGAACCATCACCTTGTAAATAAACCTATATTTTATTTGATTCTAGATAGATGGTCAGTTGTTTAAGTGAGTCACTATATAAGTGATGAGTCATTGATGAGTCATGTAATAGATCCCTCATCTAATGGCAGCGAGTCATAGGATAGGTTTGGTAGTTTGAGTTAATTAGGCATGTTGTTGAGTGTATTGAGGATCTAAACCAGAATTGGCTCTGAATCCAATTGTATATATATATGTAATCCTATGAGACATGAAGAGGAGACAGAAGACAGAGAGATATAGATAGAGAATTCACTAAGGCCTGTAGGAGACAGAGGAAAGGCTAATTAAAGATATAGCAAGCCTAAGGAGATCAAAATGTGGGTTCTGAGACAGTTGTATGTATAGTTTCAGTGTGTGAATGAAAAAGCCTATTTCTACATAATCTCTGTGTAAATTCAATTATGTCTGAGTGTGTGATTTCATGAATTGAATGGTTGTTTAAATCTTTGTTAATGAGTGATAACCCTATGTATGAATTCAGGGTTTCTGAGAGGGAGAGGAACAAAGATCAATTGCCCGATTCTCTGATCAATTGAATAGGAGTTATACTAACCATAAATTTAATATTTCATGAATATGTGCAGAGTAACCTTGTTGCAGGATTATGGAGCAGCGATCGATCACTATAAGGATCGATGATAAAGCATATTTAATTGTACATAGAATTCGATGGTAGATATCATAGAAGGAGAAAATCCACTGTTGAAGGTGGTTTTCACAAGTTGGATTTCTGCCTAAATCAACCCAATCTTGCCTAAACTAAATCATCCTCTGGATCATAGATCATGTGGTGGAGATCATAATTGACAGAAGATCAATGACCAAGAGTCATTTCGATGGTGGAAGAGCATCGCAGAGGATAAAAGTGTTTTCGAGTCACAAAATGGAAAAGTAATCGTTGCAAGAGGATTTAGATCAATAGACGAAGTTGATCGTTGAACGAGATCTACGGCTATTAGCGATTTCGCTGAGTAAACTAGCACGAACAAAGAAAGTTTTCATGTGTGCGAAATAATCACAAAATCTTCCCTATGAAGTATGAGATCCACCATCGATATGAGAAAATTTAGATCCAACGGTCGTGATCAATTTCTGTAAGAGAGGATACATATCTGCAAAGTTAGTTCAAGATCCACATTCCGCAGTAGATCGAAGGTCAAGAGAGAAGCTACAAAGAATCGATAGTGCGGAAGAGTTGAAGTGTAGGAGAGGAAAGGGGAAATTCCAAAATTTGAGAATTTGAAAATTCGACAAGTCGAGTTCCGCTGTCTGAACCGAAAAAGGAAAGTGTGGAAACTTGCAGGCAGAAAGAGAAGTGCAGATGCGAAAGTACGAAACTGCAGAAGTTCAAAAATTGGAGAAGTGAACTTTACAATTTTTTATTCTCAAGATCCGAAGGTGAAAAAGGTGAATGCAAAAAGCTAATTGCAGAAGGGATCATGTGGAAATTTGATGCAGAAACATAAATTTGTGGAAACCCAAAATTTGAAGAAAGTCCGCTGTGGAAGAAAGTTTCACATAAAAATTTGGCTATCTAGAAGGGTTTAAAGTCCCTCCATGCTCTGAAGTTCATGTGTTTGATATCATAGATGGAAAAAGCATTCCATCAAAGGGGGGGGTTGGCATCAGCAAGAAACAAAATAAATAAATTTAAAAATGAAATAATAAATACTATTGCAAGGTATATATAAAAAAATGGTATAGTATGTATAGGTCAATTCGGTCGATTTGCAATAATATTTTTGAATTATATAACAAGAAAATAATTATAAATGTATATCCAACTAAGCATTAGAGGAAATTTCAACTCAAAATGGACCGCATCCAACGAGATCTCCCGATCGAAATTTGAGTAAAAACACAGGGAGATATGTCAAAAATACAAACAAAAAAAGTAGTTTTTTTATGATACCTATCCCCNAGATCAGTTCATAATGGTGCACAGTGTACAAGCACATGTAGGAGATAAAAGATAAATGTAGGTATTGTAATGTTACTTCCATTTACAAGACTAATAAACACAATCAAGAGTAAATCCATATATAAAATTGCTCAAAGGAAATATAAAAACCCTAATGGGCCTGACGGATATACCACATAGTTTTATATTTTAAACAAATAGGAAGTTTTATAATCTAAACTGGAAAAATACAAATATTAGTTCAGACATAGTTAATAAGCCATAAAATTGTTGTACAAAATATCCAAGAAAAAGACTAGAGTATCGTATCATTTTATTAAAACAACTATAGGGTTTTCATTGTTCTCACTCATTTCAAAATAATTTATAATAAAACCTTAAAATGTATGGGCATGATAAGAAATTTCATATCAAAACCATTTAAATGAATTTATAGTGGATCTAATCACCAAAATACATTGTAGAAAATGATAGAAAGCATGTTGATCATGTTGATCTATGCTGCTATTGCAATTATTGTCCTAGATACCACATTTGACTGCAATGTTTCCTCAAACCATCTCAAACCCTCTTCAACAAACCCGCTCTACCCATAGGTTGAAATCAAACCTAGTCATCCATGAGAGCACATCTGGTTCAGGCATTTTTCAAGATTCCTAGACTGTACCTATCCTACAATCATGATACTCTACAAAGCTGCAGAAATAAACAAAATCTAAATGAAAAGCTATATAAGAATACAAATAACATATCCCATCCACCTATCAATTATGGTGTATACACTCATAATATCATATTTACTTGTTAATAATTATTCAACTAGACCCATAACTATATATCCTCCTTGCTTCTATGTTGGGGTGGGAAGAAAGAAAGCAAGAAAAGGGATGAATGGTTGGAAGGAAAGTCGAGATAGTTTACGGTTCCAGTGAAATTTGTTGGCCCTAGGAAAAGTTAGGCAGAATTCGGCCAAAATTTTGTTAGGAAAGATTGGGTGGATTTGAAGCCGTAAATTCAAGATCGGGTGGATTTGAAGGCACTAGAGTTTGCACAGGAAGAAAGTGAATGATCTTGGATGAACCCAATAGAGTGGTTGGAGCGATACCTCTATACAAATATTCATGAGAATTTGATTTTGTGAATTTCTTGTTGTGTTGCATGAGTGGTTGTTGAGGTTAGCAACCTAGTAGAGAAACTTTCAAGAGGGAGAACTGATAGAGTGGAGCCCTTAGCTGATTCAGTAGTTGAAAAGTATTAGAGACCCTATATCTAGGGTTGTTGATTTCTTTGTTGACAATATTTTCGAAGGATACATCACTAAAATTGCAGTCGACACAATAAAATCGTACAGTGAGACGAAAAAGAGAATTTTCCCAAGGACCTAGAGGACGGTACTTAACATATTTAAATACTTGGATCAAGATGCTCATTTATGATAATGGATCTTAAGAATGGAATCTGAAAAATAACAGTTTATGCATAGAGACCTTAGATATATCACAAGAAAAGTGTTGGAAAAATGGATCAGAGTAAGCTGAGATGTTTCCTGGTGATGGCAAGGTTGAGCTAGAAAGTGTGCACCTGAGGAGTGGATGAATATTTCATTCGGGAAAGAGAAGAAGGACTGTGACGAGAAGACGAATTTCAAGTACGACCGGAGGAGAGGACTACACATTGGAGTCGCACTTCGAAGAAGGTTCTTGTGATGAGGAAGAGGAATACCATCCTATATCTAAAAAAGAAGAAGAATAAGAAGCTCCATATCCAAAGTATGAATACAACATACCCACTACCCCACGTACATCTCTGGAGGTAAGATACAAAAACTCATCACCCACTAGCCAAACATTTAATACAACAGTACCAAGAACAAATATAATGGCTGAGAATGATATAAAGTTGCCAATATTTAATAGAAATGGGTTAGAAGACCTTGAGCAACATTAGTTTCTATGTGAAGTCATGTGGACCATTTGACAGGTCCAAGATGAATCCATCAAGAAGGCTCAGATGATCACAACCCTTAGGGGTAGTGAATTGGATTGGTAAGTGAAATTATGTGTGGTTATGACAGGAATCCCACACAAAACATTAGATCAAATCCAAGTAGGATTAATAGATGTGTTCAAAAAGGCCAAATCTTAATCACAATGTATTATAGAGATAAAATAAATTACGTAATTGCCTATGGGGTCTGTTTGGGACTTCAACCAAAGATTCAAGATTTTGATGGCCAAAGTAATATTCCATATGTCGGACGTTCAACACAAATAATGGTTTATTGCAGCGTTGTTACCTCACATATGGATTCCTTTGATGCAGCAAAATATTGTATCCCAAACCGAGGCTCTGGAATTGGCTATGAAGTTTAAATCCTCCTCGGTCGGAGAAACTAGTTAAGGAATGATGCAAATCCAGTCGTAACTAACCAACCTTACACTATAACTTGAAGATATTAAGAAAGGGAAGGAAGTACAAGAATAACTCTGGTGTACCAGATGCAGGACCGAGGGACACCACAAAGACAACTTCCCAACATATATGAATTATGTCACATCGGGAGCACCAATTCTGATAAATACACAAGGAATTCCTTGGTGTAGAATATGATAAACTAGACGCCATCAGTCTGTCAAGTCTCCACCCCTCATACCGACGATGGAGGGGACGCGACTAGGTTGTTGCTGCGATCAAACGAGCAATCTATCCCCATGAACATAAACATAAAGATGCATCGGAATAAAAACATATACAGGTGCATAAGACATGTAAATACAACAGAAGAAAATGCATTTCGTTCAAGCATTCAACACATTATACATGTTCATTTTAATTCATAAAAAAATCATTGCCGAGATTAAATACACAAGAATACTTATCTTGAGAAGAAGCTTTCCCCTCAACTAGCTACATTGTTGCAACGTTCCACCCAACCATAGGCCAGTGTGCTCATCAGTATCTCAGCAGCACTTCCACCCCCGAGCTGGGCATGATTCCACAAGGCACTAGGGAACAACAGGATCACACATTGCCAAAACCATACATCCACAGTCAAGCCAACACACTGCTGGGTTTCACAGATTGTCCATCCAAGCCAATAAGAAATTAGGTTTTACCAGCTGCTAGGGAAACAAACCAACAACACATGGGTTCCTTGGGCTTACTCAACCCAAGAAAACTTTATATCAACACACAATCAATCAATTAACAGATGGTTCCTTGGACTTACTCGGCCAAGCCAACCTGCTAATCAAACACGGAAAACCATTTAACAGTTGGGTATTAACAAAACGTTCCTAGGCAACCAAAACAAAAAGGAAACAAGGGTAAAACAACCCTCTGATAGAAAATTCTATTTTAGAGACGTCTATGGCTTCACGTGGGCAAAAAGAACTACCATAAACCCCAAAATAGTGGTTCTATCCCCCCAACCATTGAGCATAACCAAAAAAAGGATTTGCAGCCAAGAACAAATTGGGGAAATTGGGGAAAAACACCCTGTGAGTGAAATATGATTTAACAAAACGTTTATGGGCAATGTGGAGGCTAAAACGACCCCCATCCACACCCAAATCATGGGTCTCCTTTTCCCATTCACTGCACAACTCCAAAGATGAAAATATGGGTATGGAAAAATAAAGAAACAACAGAAAAACATGGAGGTAAATTCCTAGAAAGCTCCTGCTGCATGAGGAAGACAAAAACGCCTCTTAGAAACCCCCAAATCATCAATCCTTGATGCACATTCACTCAGCAAGACCCAAATTATTTTTTGGGCACGTAGAAATGAAGAAAAATGCAGAAGAATGGGATGAGAATGCCCCAACTTTCTCCCGCTGCATGAGAGAGAAAACGCATGGGTAAATAATGGCTCGAGCCTCCTTTTCCAAGTATTTACTTGGCTCATAAGTCAAAATTCGTTTTCCCAAAAATGGATGCTCTGCCCAATTCGAAATTGACCCCCATTCATTACCCATTCCCATGTAATAACTTCCTCCACCAACTTCTAGATGACTGGGCACAACAGGACAAAATGGGTAGTTGACCACTTTATGGGTTTTCCCTTAGACATTTGGATTTTCCCCATAGGCTCAAAGGTTTGAATATTCCCCCCTCCCTATTCCTTGTGAAATAATTTCCCCCGTATCTTTAACGTTGCAACGCATAGCTAGTTGTGGTATTTTTATTAATTTGTATTTTACATGATGTCTCAAACGTATTGTGCCCGGCTAGCACATAAACCATCGGTATCGATTTTAATCGCCAATACTAAATCCATGGCGGGTCCTTTTCCTTGAGATCCACACCATGATCAAATAAAAAGATTTACATCATATGCAATTTAATACCATGGGGTCAAAACTGAGGTGTTACACAGTCGAAAGAATTTTTGTACTTACAAAAGACTGTAAGTGTGTTGGAACGTTTATACTGTATTTTTTGTCAATCAATAGGCCGTGATGAGAAAGACTGCAAAGCATATCAACTGTTGCAGGAGAAAACAATTGATACCTATTTAATGAATAATTATGAACAAATGCAAGTTGAGCGATCTCAGACTCAATATCCATAGGCTCAGTATCCTCAGGCTCAATATCCACGGAATTAGTACCCACAATAACAATACCCTCAATCAAGGGGTGGAAATTTTAGAGGTAGAGGACAAGGAGGAGGATTTGGGTGCGGAAGAGGCCAAATTATATGTTATAATTGTGGGTAGCTTGGACACTTTTCCAGGGACTACACAAGTCCTACTATGACATGTTCCTACTGAAAATATTTTGATCATACTATCATGGAATTTCCTAAGTTTATTGCAATATGGAAGACCAAGAATGTGGGAAACCATAATCCACCACAGAATCCCAATCCAAACCCCAATCAGAATATCCGAACCACATATTGTTGTAGTGACAAGAGGACGTGTTGCAACTGGACAGATCAAGAAGCACCATATGCACAATCGCAGGTGAGACCAGCAGCACAAAGAAAGCACCATTCGACATCCAAAAAGAAAAGGAAGTATTATTGGACGTGCAACAAGAATTCATCAACATAAATCAAGCATCGACTTTTGCTGCTACACCACCTGAAGTACCAATATTGGGAATGCTTGAGAGACTTGACCAGTTGTTCTGAAAGAAACCAACAAGAAAGGTTAGTAAATTAAAATAATTATTTAAAAAGTTTCTTAGCACTAATACAAGATAAAGATGATGTCGTAGAATTGTCATCTCTAATAGAAGAAACTCAAGAAGAGGTGCAACCAGAAAGAAAGGTTAATCATGTGGGAAAAAGATTGAAGATTGGTCGCAGACTAAGAATGACTACACAAATATGAGATTACAACATGGACTATATTATTCTAAACTTGGGATCCGATGTCAACATTTTGACTAGACAACCATGGGAGAGTATGGGGAAACCGAGACCCGTATGGTCTCTTGTGCAACTCTGATTAGCGAATTAGTTGAAATTTATACCTATCAGTTGACTGACTCAGGTGCCAGTCGATATAGAAGGCCTTAAAACTTATGCCGACTTAGAAGTGATTGACATTGAATACTATACAAATATTTATCTCACACTTCTGGGGATCGATTGAGTGATTGATAATCATACTATTATCAATTTCAAGAAAGTAAAATTAACGATTGAAGATTCATATCTAAGGGTGGTCACACCAATTGATCCACTGGAAGGTCAGAGATACGTCGAGCCAATGAATAGTGAAGGACAATGAGACTATCTGGGACATATTTATAACAATACTTCTACAAGAGATAATTATGTGAATCCAACGACCGATGAAA
This sequence comes from Pseudotsuga menziesii, assembly GCA_001517045.1. Taxonomy (NCBI): domain Eukaryota; kingdom Viridiplantae; phylum Streptophyta; class Pinopsida; order Pinales; family Pinaceae; genus Pseudotsuga; species Pseudotsuga menziesii. The sequence continues at coordinate 198,990 of LPNX010877113.1, forward strand.
ATCTCAGTTGGTGCAACATTAGTTTCTGTACATTGGATTTTGGAGAAGCTTTGGAAAACTGGAAAAACTGGTTGCAAGAAGTGTCGATGAGAAGATGTGCAAGAATTACATGATCTATTCGACGGGTAGGTATCGAGGTAAGTGATCTTCCCACATATGAAGGTTTACCTAATCTAACATCTTTTCTAACAGAATTTGAAGAAAAATCTATAGAACATCAACGTTTGTTTTCCCTAGGATTTGCACTGAAAGCTACGCCTACCAAATGGTGGGTCGCACATAAATAATCTATCTCAGAATGACCTCAATCCCAGATATTGATGGAGATACGATTTGGGGAGGAGATCAGCTATATTGGTTAGAAGTACACATGATTGACTAATCATGTCAAGCACATCAAATATTGTCGTGCGACATGGAAAGCATGACTTCAATAGGAATGGGTCCATCAATTTATACACACTTTGGATATGATACCAAGGAACTAGTACACGTATGTTGATCTGTGACGTGGAACAGTTGAACTGGTTGCTAGATTCACACACACATTTGAGTTTGTTGATGATCATCCTTTGATTTATGTCTCTTTTCAAGTGATCAAGACGAAGATATTTGAAGATATCAATGTGTCAATGGAAAACTTTAATCAAAGCAATGTGATAGTCCAACATTGGATGGAGTGCTATAATGTGACCAGAGAATCCAATGATGACGACCCGCTCAACATAAACATCCTAGAGTTTGAAGGTACTCGTGTAGTGGAAGTATTTGGTATTTATAGTGACCAGGTTTTGAATACGTTGAAATCCAAGAGAGTAAATTTTGGACCCCCAGAGAATCCAAAGTTCACCAATATCGAAGATTATTGGGACGATGAAATTGTCAAGAATATCACGGACCTACTCCATGAATTTCAGGATCTATACCCTACAAAGTTTTCAAAGATGAAGGGGATTGTCGGAGACCTTGGAGAGATGAAGATACCATTAAATCATAATGCAAATCCTGTGAAGCAGCAACCGTACCGGTTGAATCCACGGTATAAAGAAAAAGTTAAAATAGAGTTAGATTGAATGCTCGATGTGGGTATCATAGAACCGGTTGAAGAATCTGAGTGGATCATTCCAATAGTAGTGCAAGATAAGAAGACAAATGGTGAAGTATGTATTTGTGTTGACCTAAGAAAGTTGAACGATGCTTGCTTACCTAACCCATTTCTGACTCTGTTTAAAGATGAGGTATTAGAAAGTGTTGGGGGTCAAGAAGTTTATTCTTTCATTGATGGGTTCTTTGGCTACCATCGTGTTAGAATCACAAAGTAAGATCAACAAAAGAAAAACTTTGCGGCAAAGTGGGGGTGTTTCCAATATACGATAATGCCCTTTGGACTCAAGGATGCTCCTCCTATATTTTCAAGAATAGTAGTGGCTTCTTTCAAAGACTTTAGTCATAAATTTCTTGAGGTTTACTTCAATGACAGGACGATGTTTGGGCTCATAAAATATCATATTGAGAGCCTCTAAATGATGTTGGAACAGTGTCAATAGTATACGATTTTGTTGAATCTAAATAAATGTATATTTTGTGCCTCATTTGGAATTTTGTTGGGCCATGTGGTTTGTTGCAACAAAATCTTGGTTGACCCTGCTAAAACTGTGATCATCGTTGACCTACCACCCCCCACGACAATGAAGCATCTAAGAATGACATTGGGACATACATGATACTATAAATAATTTATCAAAGGATATGCAGAGGTGACTTCTCTGATGGAGAAGTTGTTGAAGAAGAATGTTAAGTTTCAATGGAGCGAACACTACCAAGAGAGTATGGACACTCTAAATCACAAGATGGTCACAACGCCCATACTAGTTTTTCCAGAATGGAAGAATAAATTTCACATACATGTCGATGCGTCATCTATCGTACTCAGCGTTGTATTCGCACAGCGTAGAGAAGGGTTGATTGATCATCCGATTGCTTTTGCTAGCAATAAATTATCAACAATAGAGAAGAATTACACTATGACTAAAAGAGAAGGCTTACCTATGATGCATGCACTTTTGTAATTTCGACACTATTTGTTAGGTAGGAATTTCAATATGTTCATAGACCATTCAACATTGAAATAATTGGTGAAAAATACATTGTTGTGGAGGGGGGATTTGTCGATGGCTTCTCCTTTTCGAGGCATTTGACTTTGAATTTATTGTTAAGACGAGTTTACTAAACTTAGGAACAAATTACCAGTCGAGGTTTGAAAGTGGAGAAGAACCTATAAATATTGAAGATAGTATTCTTGATGCACAATTATTTGTGATCACGATGTTTGATGATCATTACAAAAATATTATACAATTATTGAGTATGGGATACGCACCAAAAGTATTTAGTACTGTGCAGAGAAAACAATTAGTAGCACAAGATGAAATTTTCCAATTAATAGCTAGACAACTATATAAAATGGGACTAAATGAAATTATTCATCGTTGCGTATTGGAACATGAGCGACCAATGATATTGAATGAAGTGCATTCTAGTGTCACAGGAGGCCATTATACTAGAAAATATACATTGCAGAAGATATTGCAACCAAGATTATGGTGGCCCACGTTGCGTGTCGATGCTAGAGAATAAGTCACAACAATGATATCTGTCAGAGAACCAGAAAGTCATCGTGAGGAGATGAAATTCCACTAATACCTCAGATAACTTTGTAGGAATTTGAAAAATGGGTTGTTGATTTTTTCGGACCTATTAATCCACCAGGGAAGCGAACAAATGAAAGATAAATTATTACTGTGACGGATTACCTAACTAGATGGGATGAAGTCGTTCCAATAAAGGATTGTACTGCTATGACTGCTGCCATATTTTTGTTCGGCAACGTTGTGCTAGATTCAGATGCCTGAAGAATTTGATAAGTGATAATGACACACACTTTGTCAATCAGTCGATTGAATAATTGACTGAATAATTCCAGATCCAACACAGGACGATGACACCATATCACTCACAAGCGAATGGTGTTGTTGAGGTATTCAACAAGATCCTCGATAATGCATTAACAAAGATTTTAAACATTCAAAGAGATGATTAGGAATAGAAAATTTTGCAGTACCGTGGGCATATCACACGACCTACAATTAATGAAATGATTGATGTTGGTGATGTTGAAGAAATATTATCTCAACTTGTGCAGTTGGAGGAAGAATGGTTTGCCACAAGTTATCACCAAAATGTTGAGAAGGAACAATAGAAAGTATGGCATCACTGACACATCAAGAATAATCATTTTTAGGTCGGATGACTTGCCCTCCTGTATGAAAGTAATTTTTTTAAGCACCTTGGAATTCTGAAAACACATTGGATGGGGTCATATGTTGTCATTCAAATCACTGAAGGAGGCGTAGTGCAACTGCATAAATTAGATGGAACACCTTTCAAAGGATTGGTGAATGGAATTCAACTAAATCCTTACAAGGATAGCTGCAACTTGATCGACTGAAAACTTATATATATATATTTAAGAGAAGAAAAAAAAAGACGAAGAATTATAAGTGTTAATTTTGTAACAAATATGGGTGTTTGGTCACAAACTGCCTATCTATCGCAGAGAAGAAATAGTGTCAACCGATTATCTACCTGTCAAAGATGAAAAATGGTAGCAAAGACTCTCCGTATGTAGTAAGGGAATAAATGTGTCCAAGACCAAATCTTGGTCGCAGAAAGAGAAGAGATATCGTATGATGAAATTGGGTTGCAAAAAGATAGCTGGTTATAGTTAATTTGAGGGCACGGGAGATTTCTACGACGTACTTTTTGGTCATTTTCGTCATTATTGGACAATAAATACCATTGAAATGATAGGATAAGTGACGGTTTGATTAGAAATTTCATTGTAATGATTCGAATGATTTCTCCTTATGACGAAAAATCGCTGCCACCTTTCCATTTATTTCCCACTCATGTGAAGGAAAGATTAATTGAATGAGTGAAAGTATATCATATTCACGCCAAAGTTTTATCCATTCTATTTTCACCTGACTAAGAAAGATGAGTTATTGTGTCTGCAACTCTAATATCCTAGGAAATTTTTCACAATTATGGTCATCTCTATCTCCATTACAAGCACCATTGTAGAATCAGGTGTCGAGATACCTTCACCTACACCCATTATGGAATAAACTGCAACATTTGTTCCATCGTCGACCATGGTTGCAGAATAAGTTGAACATGAAACATTAATCCTTGAAGTTACGTTACGACCAGACCCACCTGACACGTTGAAAAGGAAACGATCTAGTAGCCACAAGAAAGAAGCAACACCACCACTAGAAGCTGAAGAAATGGGCTTTGTGATCACGATTCCATACTATGTCCCAACTAGACCAACTGATGCGCCTAAGATCAGAATCGAAAAAAATGCAAGTTACCCACTGGTAGCACCGATCATACTGAAAGGAGTTCAAGTAACGACAAACATACTCCCAAATATGAAGAAGATGACCTTTGTCGACCACGACTTACGAAAATTTCCCGAATTAGCAATGGACAAATACATGGTTTCTATCTGTGAGACAAAGGATGGCCCTATCTACCTAGTTCCAATGGAATGGGTAAGAGGGCTGGACAAAGCTAGTTTGTTTTCACTGACGCACATGCCACATTTTGGCTGCACTATATAGGTGAATGCATGTGTTAAACAATAGTTGGTGTCATTCCATGGCGGATGTCTATGGATCGACCAGTATATTTCTATGGATGTCGAGGTTATAGCAGAAATTATGGGGCTTCCACTTGCATGAGTCGACCCAATGCCATTTTTATTTGGAAAAGAAAAAGACACTTTATTCATGAACAAGCTGAAATAAAAGTATGACTTGACCAAAGACACCAGAGGCTTTTCCATCACCTATACCAATGACTACACTGTTCGATTCTCAACTAAAGTTCTATCTAGCATAGATGCAACCGAACCAGTGCAATGCAAGGACACTTGTTGTGACAGATTTATGTGAAACAGGTGTTCAACTCAACTGGTTTCACTAGATACTAAATGAATTGTTTCCATATATGGAGGAGGCACAGGAGAAAAGTAGCACATTTCATTATTCATGGCTACTTATTTTGATTGCATTTGTCGCATGGGAAGAACCACCAAACTACTAGGGGGTAGATGTGCCCATCCTATGTCAAGGAGATTGATACCAAAATGTTTGGTTCAACAAAGAATTCCCACAAAGGAAAAAAGACAATAATATAGAGTTATTTTTACAAGGAGAGACCCTACGACATTGTAAGAAAGCAGGCCAGAATTATCGAACCAACCACTAAGAGGTATAGAAACATTGTCATATTTTCAGTCGAGGACCATCATATCTTTTTTAAGCCTCAACAAGACCCACAACACTAATGTCTTGCAAAATAGTATCAACTATTTGTTGCATAAATAGATGTCATTATTCAAGATTGGTCGAAAAAATAGAGAGTTCCTATCGCAGATGAATAGCTATATGTAGAAGAAGAGCCACGATAGGATGATCCATCAACAATGAATGATGGTGGATAGCGAGAAGATCCACCACTAGAAGAAAACCCAGAGAATACCCAGAATGATTCAAGAATGACCCCAAAATACCCAGCAGTAGGGGAAAAGAGGAAGCAGACAGAGAAGTCTAAGAAAGGTCATAAGAAGAGGAAAGGAAACAAATTAGCTAGAACTGTCGACCTTACCAATGGAAATTATACACTTCTGACGGAAGCAATGTAAGAAGTACCCAATTAAAGCCTCAAGAATATATATGAGCGTTAAATAGAGTTAACAAATAGTATCACATATTTACTACAAACGTTATGTAAGGCAGTAAAATAAGTAAGAGTGGTGGTCAAAAACAAAACACAATTTCTTGAGTCACAGGACTTAACTAGATCATTTGAGGAGAAACCTGGTGGTGTGTCGATTCCCATTCCACTTGGGTGAAGCAATCAACTTGGGGACAATAGAGCTGAATTCCATGGTAAAAAGAACGGGCCATGTCAGCATAAATTTCTCTACATTGTCGATGTACGAAGTGTATGCCATTTAAAATGTCCTAGTGGCATAAATGAAGGTCTGAGAGGGTGAATTGATCAATCAGTTTACAACATCAAACAATATTGTTCATAAGATGAAGAAAATAGTAAAAAAACATAGCATAAATCTAAGGCCTAGGAGGAAAACACGAACCAACTCAACAAGTTGTAACACTAACTTGCAACAGTTTTACTGGTGAAGGCATTACGCATGAGATGTTTGCAGAAGCCAAAGTGTTTTGACTTGGCGAAATTGTAGAGAAACTCCACAAGAAGGTCGCAAATTTGGAATTACAAGTGACACCCGGTACACCTCCAGAGGTATTGGAAGAGAAAAGAAAAGTATTAATTGAAGCTGCGAAGAAAATAGAAGAGGTGGAAGCACTTTGTGCCAAAGCGGTCAAGCAAGTTTCTTAGACGTGGGAAGATTTGATCGATGATGAAGAGTTAGAGAAATTCACAGCACAACTACACACTGCTGATGTTACACCTAAATCTCATCATCAGCATGTGATGAGGTCCCAAACTTCAGTATTTTTCCTTGATCCAAAATTGTGAAGTGAGAATATTGGTCCAGACATCAAAATCTACATATAAAAATCCAGCACTGCTTCTACCCTTTAGTCAAAAAGTGGTACCTTCTTCATCATCGTCTGTAATGTATTGGCAGTAAGCGATGGCACCACCTTTACCCTTTGATCAAGGCGCGGTTCTTCCCTATCACCGCTCTATCTCAGTGAGGAAGAAATGGTGCCCTTGGTAAAAAGTGAAAAAAGAGAGTTTCTCATGAAGCTTCTCGAAAGAAGGCTTCGTGGCACCCTTATCCCTACTCACTAGGGCCAATTGGGCTCGAGATCCATGAGAAACTCTGGCCTAAATCAGTAGAGTGAGCTTGAGGGAGCAAGTTGGAGCTATTGGGGATGAGATGTTGGCTTTGCGAAGGGGTACATCGATACTAAGGCATAGGTTGTAAACTTCTTCTCTATTATTTAATGCGAAATTGGTTCCTTTCCCATAAAATATATTGTGTTATTATCGTATGTTTTATTGTTGGATTCCTTAGTCATCAACATAGAATAGTGAATCATATTCTGGTGCTATTTGATCTGTTTGTTTTTTTCTTGTGATTACGCAGGTACATCTGTGAAGAACCATCATTACAGGAAATAGCTATACTATTACATCAAATAGACTGATTCCATATCTCCACCATTTCTAGGGAATGTCTTCCAATCTTGTTGTGTACCATTTGTTCTAGATCTGAACCATTCACACTAGAGGAACAACTCATGTCCACATGAGGTGCAAAACTCCTAGCTACAAATCTAGTGACTCTGTTGGGGACAAACTTTCAGCATATCTGATCTTCCTTGGTTTAACTCTTGTCTGAAATCCAAGCTCCAATATTTTATCAGTTCAATCAGATCCACTAGATGATCTAGTGATAATTTGGTTTGGTATCATCAAATCTGTTTAGATCTGGGTTTTTCTTGCCTTCTATACTTTCAATTACTGTTAATTTCTTATTTAAATGTCAGTTGCACACTGGTTAATTTTTCTTTTTTCGCAATTATTTTTTTTTCGACATCTACAAGGCACCGCGCGTGCATAGTGGGCAGTAAGCGGTGCCACCACTTGTGTTCAGTGATCAGTAAGTCGTGCCACCGCCTGTACTCAGTAATCAAGAAGCAGTGCTCTCTCAGAACAGCTCTGTTAGTGACCCTCTAGAAGTGGTTCCAGGTAGGTATTTTCACACCTTTGTCATTTCAAAACTTGGTTGTTTTCTTTTAATTTCTTAGTGTTTTTTGGCTTACTTTTTTATGAAAATGAAATGTATATTCTCAAGTCACTTTGATTGTTATATTCTCTTTGCATTCAAAGAAGAGTTTATGTTTCTTACATTGGATTTTACATTCACTTATTTGCTTGAAATATCCTTCTCCTTTCTGTATATATTATTCGTTGGAATTGGAAAATATACGTTTCATTTTCATGTGTATCTTTCGGTTTCGATTTGAGTTCTTTGGAATTTGAGTATCCGTCAAGTTGTGTGGATGCTTGTCGTGTTTCCTTTTTGGTTTCTGAATGAGTAGGGTTCCGTATTAATTCTCTTGCCTTTCGTTCATATATCTAAGAAGTATTTAGTTATCAAAGTTTCATTTTGATATGTACATTTGAAAATCAAAGGGCTTTTTTACTTTGTTTTGTGCATTGTTAAGATGTGTTGTATCTTTGATTTTATTTGCACTTTTTGGACTATTATTGAATAAAGATAGAGTTATAGCACCCTAGGAAAGAATTTTTCTTTTCCTTACTGCTTGTGTTCATGTTGGTTTGAAAAGAAAGGTCTTTCCCTAGCTTAGGTAGCTTTCATCGAAAGAGAAACGTGCATCGTCATGTAACTAGGATTTGCATTCTTTTTACATTTCTTGTCTACACCTCATGCATCCACTTAACCTCTCAAGATAAAATTAACGCTAGTTTAGGTTTAAAATCATTTATTAACTGTGTGTAAGTTAGTGACGTGTTTTGGCGTCATTAAGTGTGGCAGCTGTCGTTTTATGCCTGCACTGCATCTCGGGGACTGTGTGGTTCTTCCACGTACCATCGATATATTGAATGACCTTTCACATACCCTGAGGTATATCGAAAGGTACTTCATGTACTTGATTGTATATCGAAAGGCCCCTTTCGTATGGTTGTGCATTAGACAACACCACTACGGATTTGAGGTCCCACGTACCTTGAGTATATCAAGAGACCCTCTTAGGATTCCTGTGACCAACTGAGTTAACCTTTTGGCTGTATTGGCATCGCAATACACCGAGAACAACACTCAAGGAAATTACTACGCACGTGCTGTCCAGGTAGTCGGGTATTCAGGTGAGGGATGGTTGATCCTCCTCATCGCGTTTTACTATTGGACCCTACAGTATATAGCGAGTTGTGAAGCCTTGATAATCTTGTAAGGATCCTGACTTTTGATCCAATCCTATTCACACAGTTTGCTTGTTGCTTTTATACTTGAGTAGTGTTTAAATTGTGTGGTACTTCAAAGATTCTTAGAGATTTCATACATGGGATACTCTCCCGGGACCACCAGTTAAGAGACCCCTTTTCAAGGTATGTCTTTTGTTTCTCCCCCTTGTGGAGTTGTTGGTACTCCCTTCATGGCTACATTAAGCCTTCCTGGATTGACTATCGGATTACCTATTTGGTTATTCTCCATTCCAGTTATCCAATGTACACCAATTGCTTCATATCCTAAGCCTTCATCATGGGAGAATCAACCTCATGTTTATCCCTATCCTTCTTCACCTGATGTGTCTTCTCCCCTTTCTCCCTCTTCACCTATTAAAAGTTGTAGTACTAGTAGTCAGGTGGATAAGAAGAAGAAGAAAAGGAAGATTAAGAAGAAGAAAAACAAATAGAAAACAAATTCTCAACCAATTACTCCTCCTAGTACGGAGAGTGTTGATCTGTACACCCAAAGACTGCGTAAGCTCAAATTCCCTTGTAGGATTTGCAAAGGTGATCACCTTCTGAAATATTTTCATGGTCTGGCCCTAGTTTTAGAAGAGTGGTCTAAGGTTTCACGGCAACCGATGTCATCAGCCTCTGGTCATCATACTAGTGATCCCCCCTCAACCAGTGACCCTATGGTTAAGAGTCGGAAGGGTAAAGTTAGAAATCCTTGCTTGCTTTGTAAGGACATGCACTTGACTTACCTTTGTCCTCTCATGGACGAAGCTTCTAAGTTGTTGGAAGATATTATTTTTCCTCGAAAATGGATTCCAACAGGTTATCGTAAGTTGTCTCTTGAACCCCCACTCATTAACCAAGTGGTTGATTCGGTTTCATCTGTGGTTGATCCCGCTCTTCCTTCCAAGAGTGAATTCCAAGTGGTCGATCTGGATTCCTCTGTGGTTGATCACACTCTTCCTTCAGAGAGTGAAGTTAAATTTGGCGAGTCGATGTCATCTCCCCCTAATCCCACTCTTTCATCAGAGAGTGTTAAGACTGAAGTAGTCGCTTTGACCAAATCTTCGTCTTGTTCTTCTCTTCTAGTAGAGAATGAACTAAAACCTCCTAAATTTTTTATGCTTCTTTCTGATTGTTCTCGACAAGAGGAAAATTTTTCTATTTCGACCAAACCATCTCCAAGTAATGAGGTTATTTACTTTGACTGGAGTAACCTAACAAAGTATCGTCTTCATTCCTTTCTAGATAGGTGTAAATGTTACTGCTAGGCAGATGCTTCGCACTATTGTTGAAGAAGGGGCTTCTATTAGCATTCTATCCTCAACTTCTTAGCAAGCTTTAGGTTCTCCTCAGCTTGTTCTAGCCACCGATCAGATACTATCTTTTAATTGTAGACCTACTGCACCTTTAGGGATCCTTCTTCATTTTCCTATTACATTAGGAGGTAAAATTGTTTGTATTGATGCTATGGTGGTCCAAGGTCCTTTAGATTTCAATCTACTCCTTGGACGTTATTATGTTTACGCCATGAAGGCTATAGTGTCCACACTCTTTAGAGTTATGCATTTTCCCCATGATGGGAAGATTGTGACCATTGATCAATTTTCCTTTGTTACACCTGACCATCGCATTACTCCTAGTCATCATACAGCCATGAATGTGTCGCATGTTCTTGTGATTCCTTCCCCTTCTTCTAGTTAGCTTCTTCCCATCATGAGGTAAAATGGGGGGCATGGCTCCAACCTATGGACATCATACTGGAGTTAAGACGCTAGATTTTATGTAATGGGGGCAACCTACCAACCTCTGGATATCATGTTGGGTAGGATCAAGTTTGTGAGCATAGTTCCCATTCTGTGTCAAGCTCGTTAAAAAATGAAATAGATGTCAGTGAGCATAGTTCTTTTTCTGTGTCAAGCTCATTAAAAAATGAAATAGGTTTACCTAAAAGTTCTCATTCTATGTCAAGCTCGTTAAAAAATGAAATGGATGTTGGTGAGCATAGTTCTTTTTGTCTGTGTCAAGCTCGTTAAAAAATGAAACAAATGTCTGTGAGCATAGTTCCCCTTCTGTGTCAAGCTCGTTAAAAAATGAAATGGATGTCCACAAGCACACCTATTTTATGTTTCTAGCTTGCGTAAAAATGAAACAGGTCCCCACAAGCATAGTTTTTTTTTTCAAGCTTGTGTAAAAATGAAACAGGTTACCTTGAGCAGTGTTTATTCTTGGTTTCAAGCTCGTTAAAAAATGAAATAGGCTTCTCAAGAAAAGTTTACCTTCTGGTTTCAAGCTTGCATAAAAATGAAACCATGTTTCAAGCATAGTTATTTTATGTTTCAAGCTTGTGAAAAAATGAAACAGGTCATTTTGAGCATAGTTCTTATTCTGTTCCAAGCTCGTTAAAAAATGAAGCAGATACCCTGAGCATTCTTTCAACTAACCTTTGAGCTCATTAAAAACAGTAAGATGGTGTTGAGCTTACTTTTCATTTTTTGTGCTCTGGATAAAACATGAAAAGTGGTTTGAGCTTAGTTTATTACTTTTTTGTGCTCTGGATTCAAACATGAAAAAGGTTAATAGAGTCCTCTTTAAGCTCTTTTTAGACTCTTAAAATGTGAAAATATTATCGAGTGAACTTGTCTTCTTCATGCTCATGAAACGACCTGAAGAGTCGTCTTCTTGGTGATAGTTTGCCCCTTTTTTGGACCAAGGGGCACTACTTATGAAAAAGGTACACTCCAGCCAATCATGACTGGAAGAGTTCTCTTGGGTATTATTTTATACTTTTTTGGGCCCTGGGGACTAAATCATACGAAAAAAGACCCTTTGGAATCTTCTTTAGTTTGTTCAAACTCTCTAAACATGAACTACACTGAGTTTTGTTTCATTGGACTCGTTAAATTAAACATTGAAAGACCCTCTTTTGGGAACGAACACATTCTTTCTCAGGTTCGTAAAACATATGAGTTTTTCTTGTTCGAAGGACGAGCTACAATGAGTGTCTGTTACCCTCTTTGAACTTGTAAAAATGAAAAGAGACACTCATCAATCATGATGGGGAAATTCAGGAAAGTGAATCAATTCATTTTGCAAATAAAATGGTAGTTGTTTGTCACCTTTGAACATCACACTTGTATGCATTTCATCCAGTCAATTGGGTATTCATCTTGTCTCTAAGTCGATCCACTTTCATGAGTCATGTCACTCCTTTGATTCTTTCAAATAATGCATCGTCCATTGTCGTATTGTGTTCTGCCTCGTCAAGTTGATGATGCCTAATCGTTTGTCATGCCACCTGATGTTCAAAGGAAAGTTAGAAGTTTACCTCTACAGTTAAAACAGTGTTTGTGTCAATACTTTTGAGTCAGTCTGATGGTTACATTATCTACAACATTCAAGAACTTTTTTCTGAGTTTTTTTTCGTCGATATGGGATTCATTATGGCCCTCCTTCGACGAGACTATTCATGTCAACATTAGCTCATCATCCAGGAATTAGTCTTAGAAACAAAGATAGTACCTTGAGGTATGTATGCCTTAATGACAGATTCTCTCGCTCTCGACATAGGTTCACATCATTGACCTTTGATTGATAGATTCGACTGAGTGTTTGACATCAAATCATCTATTCATGCTTAGTATATTGTACTAGGGTACCTTGGGAATCATTGACATCAATGGTGATCTCCCTCACACTTGTTAACAGTTCACATGATTGGCCGGTACTCAAGTGGTTTCTACCTTGTTAGACTTCAAATCATTGTAATCACAAGGATAGAATCGTACTTTATGGAAGACTAGACGAAGACCCTGGGTATCTATTGAAAAGAACTCATAGCTTTCTCCCTGGGTTGCGATGGAGTATATTGTATGAAGTACCAGCATGGATCCACATTTGTATGGTCGTGGCTATGCTCAGATTTACGTCTGTATGACATAGATCTACATTGTATATCTGGTATCTATGTCCAAGTTTGAGTCCTCTATCACATGGATCTATATTGTATTCTAGTAGCCATGTTTGTTCATCTCTCTCATGGATCTTCCTTGTATTGGACTGCAGCCATGATGAGGACACATTTGTTCATAATTCAAAAGTATTGATGTATTACAGATGCTTGGTTGATGATGATCTTTGATCAAGTCGATTCTTGCCTTGAAGTGATAACTTGCTCTTTCAAAGCTCTCGCCTATCATATCCCTCTAGCCTCATGCTTTGGGGGGCATTTTGTTACACCTAAATCTTGTCATCAGCATGTGATGAGGTCCCAAAATTCAGTATTTTCCCTTAATCCCAAATTGAGAAGTGAGAATATTGGTCCAGACATCAAAATCTACATATAAAAATCCAACATCGCTTCTACCCTTTAGTCAAAAAGCGGTACCTTCTTCATCATCGCCTGTAATGTATTGCCAGTAAGCGGTGGCACCACCTTTACCCTTTTATCAAGGCGTGGTTCTGCTCTGTCACCGCTTTGTATCAGTGAGGAAGAAGTAGTCCCCTTGGTAAAAAGTGAAAAAATAGAGGTTCTCATGAAGCTTCTCGAAATAAGGCTTCATGGCACCCTTATCCCTACTCACTAGGGACAGTTGGGCTCGAGATCCATCCTTTGGGGATCTTGTATCCACCTCACCCACCAAATTCTCAACCATCTCTATCCATCCCAAGCCTATAAAAGCAGGTTCATACTCCATGGTTGAGGAGAGAGTAAAGTTATGCTGTTGCTTTGACATTCTGGCCTAAATCAGTAGAGTGAGATTGAGGGAGCAAGTTGGAGCTATTGGGGACGAGATGTTGGATTTGTGTAGGGGTACATCGACACTAAGGCATAGATTTTAAACTTCTTCTCTATTATTTAATGCAAAATTGGTTCCTTTCCCATAAAATCTATTGTGTTATTATTGTATGTTTTATTGTTAGATTCCTTAGTCATCGATATAGAATAGTGGATCATATTCTGGTGATATTTTATATGTTTGTTGTTTTCTTGTGATTATGCAGGTACATCCATGAACAACCATCATTACAGAAAACAGTTATACTATTACATCAAAGAGACTGATTCCAGATCTCCACCCATTCTAGGGAATGTCTTCCAATCTTGTTGTGTACCATTTGTTCTAGATCTGAACCATTCAGAATAGAGGAATAGCTCTTGTCTGCAGGAGGTGCAAAATTCCTAGCTACAGCCGAGACAAAGGTGAACCAACTCAAGAATGAAATGAAGAATTTTCCATTTTAGAGAAAATGGCTAAGGCTATTGATATGAAGATGCTATAGCAGCAGGTCACAACACTACAGGCACAACAACAAAAGAGGACTGACAGGGTTGCATAGTTACAAGTCGAGGAAGAGAAATTTACAAGTATCATTCAACCTTTACATGAAAAAGTGTGACAAACAATAGAGTCAGCAGGACTTACAACTTCGGAACACATCAATTCTGAACTTGTAGAAAATTTGAAGAAAACAAAAGCAGAAGTACGGGAGGAGACTGAGCAGATAGTGAAGATCTTTCTAGATTTTCAAAGTAAGGTTGTAACAACGGAGGTTTCAGACTAATTTGGCTCGAGACAAGCCACAGGTGAGTGTTGGGGGCCTATTGGCCCTCGGAAACATTAAGCAGAATTCACCCAGAATTCTGTTTAGAAAAATAAATATTACGGTCGCAAGAAGAGTCACGACTTAAGAAGAGTCTAAGACGGAAGAGAAGCTACAACAGAAGCAACCGCGATGGAAATATCGGCGACAAGAGAAGTCATGACAGAAGAATATTAGAGTAGTTGAAAAGGACAGTTCGACTCATTGTGGGTGAGGAGTTAGTTAGAATAAAGCATGCTTTTGGTAATAAAGCATAATTGTATTTTTGGGCCAATAGTGCTTGTTATCATTTGTAACTGAATGTATGAAAATGGAAATGACATCTTGTCGACTAACCGAAAAGAGTCGGTTGATTAAGAGAGGTTGAAGCTTATAAAAGGGAGAACCCAAGCTGTGTGCGAGATTAGGTAGTTAGTCGGTTGGTTGTTTGTTGTTCATCCTGGGGGTTAAGTCACCATGTTGGTTGAGAGGGGAAGAAGAGAGTTGTTTAGCTAGAGAATCAATCCAAGCTGTGTGCGAATCGACAATGGAGTGAAGGAGAGAAGAAATACATAGCCCCAAAACTAGAGAGCGTGAGAGGACATAAGTCTATATGGATTGTAATGAATACCTAGAGAAGAGTCTGCAAGCTGACTTCCTAAACAAAAGGTGCTAACATATTTCTCATGCCAGATGAAGAGTGCCTTTGTGGTTTTTCCTAGATAGGTTTCCACGTTGAATATTGTCTTTGTGTGTCTTTCATTTATATGTTTATGTCGAATGTATGCATGTAGTGAATAAGTAGATTTGAATATGTTGCGCCGCATCTATTTATGAATAATCCCATATATATATGTGTCACGCCGCTTATAAAAAGAATCTATGATAAGGATTTTATATCGAATACTTCAATATGTGTCGACTGATAAATAGATTGTTATCTTGAATGAATAGACAATGAATCGGAATTATAATCCTCAGCTTCAGTCGAGCAATCTGATAAAGTATTACACAAGTAGAGATCCCCACATAACTACAGAAATATGGTTTTGGCAGCTCCCAATAAGATATCTTGGGTGAGACTGCATCTACATCGCAGGTGCTGCCGACGGGGTCCTCCTCTGTCGGGGCAATATCTTGGGTTTTGTTGCCAACTAAGGATCTGAATCTGGGTCGACAGGAAGAACACCAACAAAATCCATGGTTACATACATGGGAAAAACAACCCTTCTTGACCTCGAATCTATGAGGTGGTGGGTGGAGGCAGCTACACTCAATCGACAACGCATAGGGGGGGGGGTATCTCAACAGAGCAACAATTATAGTGTGCCATATGCCCGAGAAAGAGAGAATATGATGTTATATTTCCAAGCAAGCCCCTTCATTATTTTGACATCAAGCACCAAATCCATCAAATCCCCACAACCTCTTAATAATTTTGTAGAAATTATGGCAAAGGTTCATGACACTATAGAATTCATTTTTGTTTGTTTGTTGGAATAGGAGTTAGCATTTACCTAGAGATTTTTCAACCTTTCTTTGCTTTGCTCTAACATTAAAACCTACAACCATGACATTAACTCACCCTCAATCTGTGTGAGGAGATCATTAGTACCAAACCAACCTAAACACGCATTGAATAGAGTGGAGAGCAATAATATTTGTGCATTAAATAGAGTGGAGAGAAATAAAATTCTTATCTTACAACTCAAATGTAAGATAAAAATTGATTGATCATAGGAATAAGAGAAAATTAGCCATTACTATTATTAGTATGATAATTTTTTATTTGCTTTCAATGCAAAAGGCATGAGCATGTTGCACACCGTTATTGAGATTAGAAATTCCATCTATTGAAGATATATTATATTGGTTATCAGCATTGATTCTTATGTGTTCTTTATATTCTTTGGATTTCTCTGTCATATCTACATGAGAAACAAGATTACATAAATCATTCATGCACTCATACATTTTATAAGAGGCTCAACAAGAGCATACATGTCACTTATAAGAATTGAACCTAGGGAGGATAACATTCATTCCTCCCAACTAGCCAAGCTACAATCAATGAACTAAAAATTAACAAAAATATACCATAAATAGATAGTCTTAATTTCCCTACATCATTTGAATAACTCACTCACCTAAGTTGTGGACTTACCGGTATCCAACAGAATAGAAGGATCTCAAAATGCATTTAAGCCTTCAACACAAATCCCTCTTCCAATGTCATGTATGACAAATTCCTCAATACCCTAGATTTCACAATTTGAAGGCTAGCGGACTCCACCTTCGAATGCAGACCGATGTAGTACTTTTGGCTTATCTCCTCTATTCCTATTCCCGCTGGCCCGCTACAATGTAGAGACACTCGCCTCTTAATTCACCAACCGTGATCATAACTTTTCTTCAATCGGATAAATATTAAAAGTATCTCAGACCTCCGGTGGAAAAAGGTAAACTTTATATAATGTGCTGAGTGAACGCATGTTTATGACTTGGAATAGGTTCTTTTTCATGGAATTAGGTTTGTTTGCCCTAAGATTTTAATATCTTAATGCTCCATAGTATTCAGCGCACTAATAAATGAATAAATCGACCTGGATCTACTTGTAAAATTTTCTGTTAAAATCTATCCACGCCATATTCAATTTTTTTTAAATATGAATTAATGCGTTTGAAAACTTTGGCTTAATGCGTTTTTCCAACTTCAATCTCTATCCGTTCTCAGATTACAAGGTGCTTCCAAGCACTACGTTTGATAGCTCAAGCTTTAAGGCAATTGTGTCGCAGGAGGTTCAGCAGGATAATCGTGTAAAATATATTTATTCTGATGTCTAAAAATTTTAGTGTTTGATTTTATTTTATTTTTTCACTCATTGGCGTGTATGAAAAAACAAATTTTAAAAATAAAACAATTCATAATAAATATACATCATTCACTTGATCTGGTTGGTTTTATTTATGGTATATTAATTGTACACTAATTAATAAAAAAAATTTGAGAAAGGAGTAACATTTTTTAAAATTTGTGTCATATATATAGTAAAAGGAAATTAAAATGTTATTTTCATTTTTTTTATATTAATATTTTAAGAAGCAACTTCAAATTCTTTATTTTACAATTTTAGTGATAGAAAACTTCTGGACCATATCTATTTCCACCTTTTCAATGTCGTTATTATTATGTGTTAAAAGAGACTACAATTTTGATTTACCAGTCAATAATTTGATTTTTGCATTAATTAAATGTTATGTTTTGCGAGTTGATATCGATATGCCTACATAGGTAGACTGCGTATCACATCGGTACTAACTCCTAATAGGATAACCGGGATATTCTGGTCCTTGAAAAACACGTGTTGCCCTTGATCTTCCCAATCAAGATTAGTTGTTTGTCAAGATTTACAGTAGTGTTTCGTGGAAGGATGACTTTCTTTCCTCTTTCTAATTATGTACAGTAGTGTTTCGTGGTACATAAATGATTAAAGGGACTTTTCACGAGGAAGGGAACATAATCTCCCTTACCTAACCATGTGAATGGGTTTCCTAGCTCATGATAATAGGGAAATCTCATGGTAAAGGGTGAGGGTGCTCATGGTGGTAGGTGATTAGGCAATTGAAGATAATAGGGAAATCTCATGGTAAAGGGTGAGGGTGCTCATGGTGGTAGGTGATTAGGCAATTGAAGAGATGCTTTTGCTGTATTCTTCATAAGAAATTGCTACGATTTCTTTGTAGCATTTCTGTAGCTGAGGCACACTTGTGCAATGTGTAGACAAGTGTGCCGCCATCAGTTTCCAGTATACATTCTCAGCAATGATCATATTTCGAAGTTGTTGGTCGTTTGTCGGTTGCACAATAAGAAGTTATATTATGTAGCACCCAGTATTGCGAAGTCTTCCGAAGTGAGGACATAAGACATTTTTCACTCTCAAGATTCATTGGACCTGCACAACAGGAAAATGTGTTCTGTGTGACTTTTGTTTAATTGAAATACATAAAAGATACATGGAAATGGAGACAAAGCACAAAGCAAATATTGATTTGCAGATAGGGTTTACATCAGTTAAAAAATGTGGTTGCAAGAAGGGAGATCAAGTGCCATGAAACAATCAATTACAAAATGCACAGTGAAAGGAAAAAATGCGATTAGATTGATTTGCAAATTGTGTCTCTTTTGGGTTTGCAGTTGCATTGGTATTATTGATAGCTTTGCAGTGAAGAATTTAGATGGAATTTAACTTCTTTTCTTTCTACATAAAATTTCTATAGGGTTATTTATTATAGTGGTTTTTTTTTAGGGTTTTGGGTTTTACAAGTAAACATTGTGTTATGCAGTTACTAGTCTATATTATTTATCTTGGAAGTTACTATATTTTAATACTCATTTAAATCTAATAAGTGGTATTATATGTCAAGTGAGATTGTGTGAAGGCAGCTGGAAGACTTCTGAATTAATGACCCATTTTTTTTTGCGTTGTCTACATATGCTACGATTTCGCCAGGAGGACAAAATTGTCTCCGGCAACCTCTTGCTGTCAGTCGTCATGTCATGCCAGTCGTGGTTTGATACAAGTTTCTGCGCGGGGTCTCAAAGGTCTGATTAATGCTGTTGCGTCATTTATCTCCACATACCATGGCATCCATGTATGACACATCATACATGGGCGACCGGGCTGAATAAGTAAATGGGCGGGATTTTATTTCAAATTTCGAATATAGTGAGCGCGCAAGTTATCGGTGACATTTTCAAATGCTAATTGATTTTTTTGTGAAGGTTGCAATTGTTTGTCATTCAAGGAGCAAGAAAGGTAGCAGGTCCTCATTGTTTAGCCAGATTTGTTCATGAGTGTAAGCATAAAAAAATGTAAGGAAATTATTTAATGGCATTTCGTTTTGGTTCGTCATTAGTATGTTATTCCTGGTAATGCATGAAGGGATGCTTCAAGGCCTGGCTGCAATGATATTCCATTCCTCTCTCAATAGCACATAAGGCTTGGCTGCGACTCTCTTTTTGGGTGGCACTATTATCCTACAACTTCTCTAAGGGTGGCACTATTATCCTACAGAACGTCTTCTTGGGATGAGAGAACGGAGTCTGAGTGATATATCACTGTTATCCAGAAGCTGTCATCCTTTGTTGATAAGTTCGATATTTTCTATGAAAAGTTCGATATTCTTTATGAATGTTTTAAGCAACTGAATTGGGATGGATAAGCCACTTTAGTACAGTGACAATTAACAAATTCATGAATATTTTTGTATTGTTTTTACAAGGTTCCAGTAAGCTATATCAAATATTTATTTGTTATTAAATTATGTTAGACTAGAAATGCAGATTTGTATTGTTTATACAAGGTTCCAGTAAGCTATATCAAATATTTATTTGTTATTTTTTTTAAATTATGTTATATACTATAAATGCAGAACTGAAAAACGGATCTAGATTCAACAAAATATAT
>LPNX010877140.1:9340-79500 GCA_001517045.1 Pseudotsuga menziesii
CACATCACTATTGGGGACATCTTCAACATTTTCTTTGATCAAGCGTAACTTCATCATCCAGAATTAGTTTTCAGTGTCGTTTTTTTAAACCACATATTTTTTTCGAGCTCTTTGCATTCAAACAGTTAGTTTCTATTCTTTCAGCCATTGTTTTATAGTATGGCCACCCCTTGTGGTATTATACTTACAAGTTCTAACTATTTCTCATCGAAATCTCGTATGAAATATGTTCTACGAAGTAGGGGACTTTTCAGGATAACCTCAGGGAAAGAAACAGAACCCACTGATGATGATAAGAAAATTAAATGGGAAAATAGATGTGATGAAGCTCATGGATTTATTGGGATGTCAATCTCTATTGATTTGTGTTTCCACATATCTGAATTTGATGAACCTGATAAAGCTTGGGAAAAGTTGGAATATGTGTTTGGTAAACATAATGAAATTCGAGGTCATCAACTTGAGAATGAGTTGATTTCCTTGAATCCAAATGATTTTTCATGCATTCAAGACTATTTATCTAAGTATAAAAATCTTAGACTATTATGTGCAGAATGCAAGATTAAGAAAGAAGACAAACAATGTATTTATCATATTCTTTCCAAACTTGGACCTGCATATTCTATTTTTGTATCTACATTCTACTCCATGAAAGAATCCTTGACTGCAGCCAGCTATCAAGAGCCTAATCTTAAATCCTTTTGTGATTCCTTAATTAAAGAGCAAGATAAGCTCATTCATCTTGGAATAATTAACAATGCAGATACATCTGGGAAAGCCTTATTGTCCCAACAGAAAGAAAAATCCAAGCCTCCCCAGAAACATAATTTTTGCAATAATAAGCAAAACAACAAGGGTCCCAAACCCTCTCAGTCAACTTCTTCTTTAAAAAATGACAAAGGATCCAAGCAAAAAGGAAAGAAGACTGAGCGTCATTGCAATTTTTGTGGGAAAGATAATCATGATGAATCTAAGTGTTTTAAGAAGATGGCATTCTTGGAAGCAGCAATGAAGAAGCACCACATCAGCCTAGATTCATCTTTAGAATCTACCTCTCATGGACATGCACTTTGTGCTTCTGGTTACTCTTATACTGCATCTTCTTCTTCTACTTCAATTGAATGGCTCATTGATTCTGGAGCATCTTATCATATGGCATGGGATAAATCCATCTTTTCTACTATGCATGAATGTAACACCAAACAAATATTTGTTGGTGAGGATAGATCTCTAAGTGTTGTAGGATCTAGAATAGTTCCAGTAGAAAATGGTCATTTCAATGATGTACTATGTGTTCCAAAAATTTCCTAAAATTTGTTATCAGTCTATCAAATTACTCATTTAGGTGAAGGTAAAACTATGACGTTTACACCTCACCAAGTTGTAATCAAGGATTTTAAAAATCCTCAAAATATCCTTGCTACTGGAACTGTTGATGATATTACCGGGTTATACAAATTTAACAACTTTGGGTTATCACCTTTTCCTTCAGTTTTTGTTGCTCATAGCGATAACTTGAGCAAACTTTGGCATGAGCGATTTGGTCACTTAAATTATCGCTCATTGCAACAACTATGTAAAGACAATATGGTGACTGGTCTTCCGCTGGTATCTTGCAAGGATGGTGTTTGTTTCAGTTGTGTACTCGGAAAACATCATCGGGATAGTTTTGACAAACGTGCCTCTTGGCACACCTCGGTTCCCTTGGAGCTTGTGCATAGTGACTTGTGTGGCCCTCTTCCATTTGCTTCCTTTTCTAGTTTCAAATATTTCTTAACTTTCATTATTGACTACTCCAAATGCACTTGGGTTTACTTCCTAAAACTTAAGAGCGAAGTATTTAACATGTTCTTGGTCTACAAGGCCCTTGTTGAAAAACAATCTGGTCATCAAATTATTAAGTTAAGATCTGACAATGGAGGAGAATATGTTAGCAACAAGTTCACTACTTTTTGCACTAAACAAGGAATCCAACAACAGCACACTGTTCCATATACACCACAACAAAATGGTGTAGATAAACGAAAGAACTACACTTTAAAAGAAATGGCTAATTATATGATCCAATCTAAGGGACTAAGTCTTCAATATTGGGCTGAGGCCATAAATTGTGCAAATTACATAGTTAATCGCACACCCACTAAATTTTTACAGGCTATAACACCGGAAGAAACATGGAGTAAAATTAAACCAGATGTAAGTCACTTTCATGTGTTTGGTTGTGAAGCATGGGCTCACATTCCAGATGAAAAACGGAAAGCATTGCAGCCTAAAAGTGAAAAGTGTATATTTGTTGGATATTATGAAGATGTAAAAGGTTATAAACTTATTCATCCACATTCTCATGATATAATCATTAGAAGAGATGTTAAATTTGATGAAAATATCTTGGTCTGCGAGCCTAACTTGGTGGGTGTGCCATCTTTGGCCTGCGAGCCTGATTTGGTGATTATGGCTTCTTCTTCTTCTTCTTCCAGCTTCCTTGATAGGTTTCCAACTCTAGTTTCTAATGATGACGGTGAGGATGAAAATCCACCTCCGCCTGCTCATGTTCCTCCAATTGCACTAGCACCAATACTTCCTCGATGGGTCCATTCAACATGTGAAGCAGCTGGTGATCTTGTCAGTGATCCTAGAGATCAACGTCGAACACGTTCTCAGTTTCAGCAAGCCTCTTCTATTTTGGCTCAAGTTTCTGAGAATCATGATCCAGAAACTTTTGCAGAAGCTTCAGGAAATCCAGATTGGGATGTAGCTATGGATGAATAATATCGTTCCTTAATGGCGAACGATACTTGGGATCTTGTTCCTCTTCGAAAAGGAAGAAAACTTGTCAGATGTAAATGGGTCTATAGAAATAAGTATGCATTAGATGGAAGTGTTGAAATACTTAAGGCAAGGTTAGTTGCCAAAGGTTTTTCCCAAGTTGAAGGGATTGAATACAATGAAACCTTTGCCCCTGTGCCAACAATGAACTCCATCTACCTTGTTCTTTCCTTTGCAGCCTTACATAACTGGGAAGTCCATCAAATGGATGTCAAGTCTTCCTTCTTACATTGTGATTTATATGAGGAAATTTACATGGAACAACCTCCTAGATATGTTCAGAATAACTCTAGCCTTGTTTGTCTCCTTAAGAAATCCTTATATGGCCTTAAGAAAGCTCCTAGAGCTTGGTATGCCAAAATGGATAGCTTTCTCCTTGACACTAGTTTTTCTAGATGCCATTCTAACCCAAATGCCTATACCAAGAAAGTAGTAAACCATATCATCATACTTGTTCTTTATGTTGATGATCTTATCCTTACTGGTAGTGACCCTAAACTTATAACCCATGTGAAATCTAGTCTTAAGCAAAATTTTGAAATGTCAAACTTAGGACATTTGCATTATTTTCTTGGTCTCCAAGTATTGCAAACCAAAGAAGGAATCTTTCTTTCCCAGTCTAAGTATGCTTGTGACCTTCTTCATCACTTCCACATGGAAGATTGTAAACCAGCCCCTTCTCCCTTCCAGTCTGGAGTCAAACTTTCTGCCACTTATACTTCCACTGAAGTAGATGCCACCTTGAATCGTCAGCTTGTTGGTAGTCTTTTATACTTGACTCATTCCCATCCTGACCTTTCCTTTTCCATTGGTCGTGTTTCCCGTTATATGCAAACTCCTCATGAAAGTCACTCGAAAGTAGAAAAAATAATACTTCGATATATTCGAGGTACAATTCAGTTTGGGATTCATTACAATATAGGGGGGAAACCTTTGTTGGTTGGTTTCACTGATTCAGATTGGGCCGGCAATCCTGATGATCGAAAGTCTACTGTGGGTTATGTTTTCAGTCTGGGATCTGAACCTGTCACTTGGGCTTGTAAGAAACAACAAGCTCTTGCTCTTTCTTTAGCAGAAGCAGAATATCGAGCCGCAGTTAATGCCAGTCAGGAAGCTTTATGGCTTCGACAGATCCTTTCGGATTTTGGATTCGAACAACAGCAGCCTACTCCACTTTGGTGTGACAATCAAAGTGCCATCAAGCTTGCCAAAGATCCAGTTCTACATCAACGCAGAAAACACATTGAGCTACACATGCACTTCATCAGAAATCTTGTTCATGATCATGTTATTGAAGTGGTCTATTGCCCTATAGATGATCAAGTTGTAGACATCTTCACCAAGTCTCTTACAGAAGCGAAGTTTTCTAAACTTCAGTCTATGTTAGGAGTTCAGGAATGTGTCCTTAAGGGAAGATAGGCTCTAATGCCTCCTTCCTTCTCCCAATAGTGTCACCTTTGTAAATCCTTCAATCCTATCCCAAGTTGTTCTTAAGGGGGGATGTTAGGATATTTAGACACTTAGGAGTTAGTTAAGATCAACTTGTGTAATATATTCGTTAGGTAAAAGTGTGTTTCTTTAGTATGCATTAGTATGCATTTGTAAATATTCTAATCCGACGGTCACGATATGTTCTAGACATAGAGTGATCCGATGGTTCAACTTATCTTAGATCATACCTACCATTGATTCGTGGTTTAACACCTGATTGGTCTATGATCTCTATTTAAAGAGCATAGAGGGTCCTTGGCTAGTTGATCGATTATGAGAAGCTCATATGTAACTTTCTTTCTTTTGCATAATAAATTACTCCAAGTAGTTATTTGGCTAGGGCCGTGGACTGTTTCCCTCTCAGGGGTTTTAACCATGTGACAAACATCGGTGTGTTGATCTATGATCTATTTGTGTGAGGCGGTTGCTGAAGGTGTTTGGTCTTTTGGGAGTACCCTATGTACTCGAACATTAAACAGACCCTCCTTAGGGTGAAAGGATATGTTGACTGCATGAAGAAGTGTGGATTTCACTAGATGGGGCTCAAATACAAATTTCCACTTATATGGTGGCTATCAAATCCATAAAAGGATGATTTTATATTGACTAAGGCAGAGGATAAATAGTGCTGGAAATATTGGGTTTCCTGTAACAGATATTTGGATGGGGGTGAACTACCTGAAAGCTCCTACCATTTTTTCTCTCTCCATGAACGAGGCCTCGATCCAAATTCAGAATAGTGAAATTTGTTGCATGGGGACATGCAACTCAATAGTTGGGGGGAGATGTTGGGTCCTAAAATGGCGCATTTTAGACCATAGCCATTATATTTGTTTGGATTTAAGCTCAATTTGAGGAAAAACATATGTCTGGTGTATGGAAATGAAGTAGGAAAATGAAAAATGAAAATCCCAACAGGTATGATTTTTTATTGTCTTATTCTATTTTATTCCTAAGGTTGTTATGGTTATAACTTTATCTTTCGAATTGTGCTAATATGTATTGATTTTACAATAATAGTTCCAAACCTTGAGGAATACAGGTGTAGCAACCCTCTTAGTCTGGAGAAGAAAAGGGTATCTGGTACCAGCTGTACACTTCAGTCCTAGTTCTAGATGTTGAACGTAAACAGGGTGATCATTTCTCCATGTGGTAGCTGCAACAATGTGCCACTGCTCAGGGAATAGCTGCAATAGAGAGGGTATCTTCCATCTAATTGATTCTGTTTGATCCATTAATGGCCAGAATAACAACACTCTCTATATTCCCTATATCCATTCAATTTCACTCACAGCTGTAGCAACTTGTTGTACTAAGGCAGCCTAAAGATCGTAGATCTTCATGGCTTCCTAATATTAGTGGATGGAGGGTTATGTTATTCGTGTATAAATACATGGAGGCAATCTGAGCCTGGGGTTGGTTTATCATTATCAGATTGTGTAAGTTATGATAGAGAGCTGTGACTGTAATTTACCATTTAATATAAGGAGAAGGATTCTTCGTATTTATGTGCCTTAATTCGTGTTAGTCCCAGCATCTCTGTTCAATGGTTGGGCCTACCTTCCCACAGAGATTGCCGATTTAATTAGATACTTTGATTATTTATGTTGTGTGGTGTGGAAATTATAGTAGATGCATTTGAAGTTAGCTGCAAGAATACTCGTTGATCATTGTGTTTCCTTTGATAGTTAATGTTTGCATTCTGATTAAGCTAGGACTGTGTGGTGTGACAATCAAAATTCTTGACAAGATTTAGGTTCTCCTCAGCTCATGCTAGCCACTGATCAGATACTGGATTTTAATCAAAGACCTACTACATATTTAGGGATCCTTCTTCATTTTCCTATTACATTAGGAGGGAAAACTGTCTGTATTGATGTTATGGTGATCCAATGTCCTTTAGATTTAAATATGCTCCATGGACATAATTATGTTTACACCATGAAGGCTGTAGTGTCCACACTCTTTCGAGTGATGAATTTTCCCCATGAAGGGAATATTGTGACCATTGATCAGCTTTCCTTTGTTACACTTGACCATCACATGATTCCTAGTAATCAGACTTCCCTGAATGTTCTGCACATTCTTGTTGTTCCTTCCCCTTCTTCTAGTTAGTTTCTTCCCATCATAGGTAAAATGAGGGGCATGGTTCCAGTATATGGACATCATACTGGAATTAATATGCTAACTCCTTATGTGAAAGCGGTAAACCTACCAACCTATGGATATCATGTTGGGTAAGAAACAGATGTCGGTGAGCATAGTTCGTTTTCTCTGTGTCAAGCTCGTTAAAAATGAAACAAATGTATGTGAGCATGGTTCCCATTATGTCTCAAGATTGTTAAAAAATGAAATAGATGTCCTCAAGCATGGTTATTTTCTATTTCAAGCTTATGTAAAAGTGAAACAGGTCCCCACAAGCACAGTTATTTTATGTTTCAAGATTGTGTAAAAATGAAATAGGTCATTTTCATCATAGTTTACTTCTATTTTCAAGCTCGTTAAAAAATAAACCAACCTTGAGCATAGTTTACTTCTAGTTTTAAGCTCATTAAAAAAGAAAACTAGCCTTCAAGCATAGTTTAGCTTTTGGCTTCAATCTTGTGTAAAAATAAATCCATTCCTGAGCATAGTTCCCTTTCTATGTCAAGATCGTCAAGAAGAAAATGAAATAGGATTTCTCAAGCATAGATTACTTTTTGGTTTTAAGCTTGCATAAAAATGAAACCGCCCTTCAAGCATAGTTCTTTTATGTTTCAAGCTTGTGTAAAAATCAAATAGTTCATCTCTTTGTAGCGAGTCTTCCATCCTTTTTTAGGACTGGAACCTTCATTTCATCTACCTTTAGATCCTGTTTCTTCCTTCGTCTCTGGTGAACCTTTTCTTAGTAGTAGCCTAGATTTTTTAGCTTGGTGAAGGAAAAAATAGTAGGTAGGTGAAACAAAGCTTAGGAGGCATGTATTCAACCTCTCTATATTGAAGTTGAGCCGCTGGATAGTTTTTACTAGGGGCAAGTACCAATATCTGGACCATCATGTTGGGAAAATACTGCTAAAATGACTCATGCTGAGCATAGTTCATTCTCTGTTGCAAGCTCTTAAAAAATGAAGTAGATGCCCTGAGCATTCTTCCAACTAATCTTCAAGCTCGTTAAAAATAGTAAGATGGTGTCGAGCTTACTTTTCATTTTTTGTGCTCTGGTTAAAACATGAAGAGTGGTTTGAGCTTACTTTATCACTTTTTCATGCTCCAAATTCAAACATGAAAAAGGTTTCGAGTTCCTTCTATACCTTCGGCGTGCTCATTGAAAACTTAGTGAAGAGTTATTAGGTGTAATTTTACTATTTTCAAACTCTTTAAAATTGGATTATGAAAAAAGAACCCTGATAGAGTCCTCTTTAAGCTCTTTTCGGACTCTTAAAATGTGAAAAGATTGTCGAGTGAACTTGTCTTCTTCACGCTCATGAAAGCACCTGAAGAGTCATCTTACTGGTGATATTTTACTCCTTTTTTGGACCAGGGGGCACTACTTACGAAAAAGGTACACTCCAACCAATCATGACTGGAAGAGTTCTCTTGGGCATTATTTTATACTTTTGTGGACCCTAGGGACTAAATCATATGAAAAGGGACCTTTTGGAGTCTTCTTAGTCATTTCAAACTCTCTAAACATGAAATGACAGATGATTTTTCTTTCATCAGACTCATAAAATCAAACGATGAAGGATTCCTAAATCTCGTCACCATCATGTTATGAGATAGGTATTCTATTGTCTACTCCAATCCCTTATAGTTGGTCCTAGAGAAATGAAAGGAAGAAATTATTCCCTTGCATATTTTCCTTTTTTTGAGCTAGTAACACTTTTTTCACATGTGAAAATGGAGGTGCCACTGCTCTTTTCCTTCATGAAAAGGGTGTTACCCCCTTAACATCACTTGTTCTCTTCAACAAAAGTGCGGTGCTCAATTTTTAAAGGAAAAAAAGGAAGCTTTGAGAGGCTTATTGAAGCTTGCCTCTGTGAAGCCTCATCCCTATGGTTTAGGAACAATTGGACTCGAGATCCCCCCTAGTAGGATCTCCCTTCCACCTGATCCAGCATTTCCTCAACCATTCCTATCCTCCCATGCCTTTAAATACTGGCTCATCCCCCATGGGAAATATGAGGAAGAATTATGTTGAACACCCAAACTCTGTCAAAATAATTCTTGACCTATTGGAGGTAAGGAGCCATTGGAAGGAACTCTCAACACCAAGAAATGAAGGTTGTAGTCTCTCCAATCATTTCTAATAAAAAAATTCTTTCTTTCCCATATTTACTCTATCATTTGTATATATTGTTTGATTCCTTGGTCACAAGCATAGATCTAGTTTATTATCTTGTATGCTATCATCTTTCTCTTGTTTTCTTCAATCTTTTACAGGTTCTTCTGCAGTAGAAGAGGAGAAATATTCAAGGATAGTGAGGACAACCTTTAAGAGAATTATTGTGGCATTATATTCAAGCAATTAACCATATCTAGGGAAATTTTAACATTTGGGTTTGTGTTTTGTTATAGACTTGTACAATTTAGATCTAAGGAAATAGCTCCTATCCACAGGAGGTAAGAATTTCCAGCAACAACCGATCACTATGCCTGAAGCATCAATGTGTACATGGAATTCGATCAACCACTTTGGAAACCATAGTATGGGTGCTTTGACTAATTTTTTCTTTAAGATGTCAAACGATGCAGTGAATTTGCCGGTCCATTGGTACTCTTGATTTTCTTTTAATAGTTATTCTAATGGATAATTCATGTTAGAGTAGTGTCGAATGAATTTTCTATAGTATCTTGTATGTTTGAGAAAGACTCTTACTTGTTCAGGATTCACTGGTGGTCTCAAGTCAAGAATGATTTTATTTTTTGTGTATTCTACTTTAATACCTTCTTTGCACACTGCATATCCCAATATGATTCCTATTGGAGTTGCAAATATGAACTTCTTGATATTTAGGGATAGTTCGATTTGTTGACATCTCTCTAACATAAGTCTTATCCATTTACAATGATTTTTCAACATAGAGTAAATTGTCCAGTCGTCAAAATATACATACATAGTTTTGTAGATGTACTCATGAAATGCTTTGATGACAATTCTTGAAAATACAGTGGTGTATTTTTCAATCCAAATGGCATAAATTTTTATGCAAATGATCCAAATTCGCATACAAATTTTGTCTTCTTTTGGTCTTCTTTAGCAATGGGTACTTTATTATATCCCGAAAATCCGTCTATAAATGAATAGCACTCGTGTCCTACGACTTAATTAAGAATTTTGTGAGCAAAAGGAGTCGGAAATGGGTCTGTAAGCATTACTTTATTAAGTTATTGGAAGTCGACAGAGATCCATAGATGTGTCAGGTCGTGCTTTTTGGGTTGGACCACCATTAGGATTCACTTTGATTGATCAATAGGGTAAATAATTCCAGCTGCAAGCATACTATCGATTTCTTTATTTACTATTTCCTTGTATTTGTGTGAGTTTGTATTTTTTTAATGGTTTTGCATTGGGTTTGATGTCGATTTTCATTTCACCTATTTCTTGAACACGTCCTAATAAATATTTGTAATCCCGAGCAAAAAATACTAAAATTCTTTCAACAAGTTGACGATTTATGTCGTATGTTTCTCATTCCAATAGTCACCTATTTTTCCATTTTAGGTATGTCGTCATTGGATATATCTACTTCTTTCATATTAACTTTCATATCCATCCATTCTTGTGCTTTGCTTTCGTTGGTTTGTCGATTAGTTTCTTTGAATTGTGAAAATTCCAGTGGAAAGTCTTCCGCTGACAATGTTTTAGGGTCCTCTCTCTCCATTGTTTGAATTTTGAATATTGTTCTGATTGGTTTTGAAGTGTTTGGATGTTTTGATTTCCATTGGAAACTTTTCCCTTTTGTATTTTTATGTTTATAACTGAAGTCTTGTCGAATTTTGGGTTTCAGTTGACCTGATGTTGTTCCATGTAGCGTTTTGTCGGATAATTCCATCCTCTGTTGGTATTTTGTTGTTAGTCAATTGTAGGAATATTTTTACCTATTTACTTTCTTCGGTTAATAATTCATCCCAGGGAGAGAATTTGAAGTCATTGATGAAATTATCTTTGATTTCATTCCATGTGAACGTGTCCCCTCTTTCTTTCTCCATTTTGTACCATTTCTTTGGTAAATCCTTGAGTGTATTTGGGAAGAAGTGGGGCTAAACTCATTCATATTTGTAGCCTAGTCTTCTCCATTATTTTTCACAAAGGTCAATGTGTTTCTCAGAGTGTTTTCCTTGAACTAAGATTAGAATGTTTTTCTTGTGTTATGAGTTTCTTTCCTCTAAACCTTTCGACAAAGTATGTTGATTTTATGGTCCAAGTTTGTAACCTCAGCTGATGTGTATCCCGCCATCATACAACTTGACATGTGAATGTATCAACCAAACTCTAAAGTCGGCCTTGTTCACCTACATTTTTTTAGACTTCTTCGACATGAGAAGATGGTGATTCTCGTTCTTTGTATCTCAGCAGTTGTCTAGTTGATGACTCATTTTTCACTGGTCTTAGGGTTGGATATTCTCTGATTTTTTTCTCAAATATTTTTGGGATTGTAGTGACAGAAAATAATTATCATTTTTTTCTTTTTAGGAATGGCTTGGATTATCCAACATTCTCGTTCTTGTAATCCATAGTTTTCTATTTGCCAATTGTAAAGTTTGGCATCCAATTTATATCTGATCGATTCAGTATTTTTGAGATGAAGTTCTCAGTATGCATTAGGTTCAGTATAATATTCATTGTTCTTTATTTGATATAGTTTTTGAATGTCGACATCAACATTAATTGGTTCTATCCAAGGTTCTCCTTCTAATGGGTGAATTGGTACGATAATTTTTTTGACATTTCCTTTGAGTTTAATTCTTTCTTTCTCAAGAGTTATTGATGCTTTCATTTTTCTTCCCCAAGGTCAACCAACTAGAGTAGGGAAAGAACTGGATCCTTCCTTGGGATTGATGATTTCGAAGTCAAATTTATTTGAGATACCTTTGATGATCATGTCAACATTTTTCCATACCCCGGTTGGTTCAATTAGTCCTTGGTCAGCTAACTTTAAGTATATGCCAGATTCATGTAATTGTGGTTTGTCAAGTTCCTCCCATGTATCCCGAGTCATGATATTTACCTATGATCCAAAGTCGAGAATGACTTGTTAATCGTGATAACCTTCAATTTCTAGGTCGACTAGAGGGTCTGCATCATTTTTTTCTTTTTGGTTTAGGCTACATATACTTTTATCTTGTTTGTCTTTGTCGGGATTATTTTTGACATTATACAGTAAATCTATTGACTTTGCAATAGACTCGTATTTAATTATCATTTTTTATTAATTCGTTAGTAGTTTCTTGTCGAGATTCGCCATGTTCTTATTGTATGCTAATTCTTGAAACATTTTTTATGCATTGTTATATAATCACTTTTTCTCAGTAGGGTTAGGATAGTATTCTTTACTTTTTATTTTACTAATTTGTCAATTGTTGATACCAATTTTTGTTCCTTGTCTATTTACGATATGAATATTCTTAGTTTGGATAACATTATATTTAAGAACACTAGACAAGATGTTAACATCATTTTTATTATTGATTTTTTTAAGCGTAGTAGGGAAATATTCTAAGAAGTGATCGCTTACTCCACAGTTTGTACAAAATTTTAGATTGGTTTGATCTTTGTATGGACACTCTGCATGTCGATGTCCTTCATAAATACATGTGTAGCACTGAATGGGTTGACATGGTCGATTCTCTCGATTTCTAAAGTGTCAATCTCTCCCCTGGAATCCTGCCTGTCGAGTAAAGTAATCATTCTTTTGTTCATATTGTTGGTCGCCATATCTTTGATAATTGTTATTTTTTTCATTCCAATCATTATTACCTTTATTTCGTTGATTTCAGTGTTATTTATTTGGTTGAAAGCATTGGTTTGATATACTGCTTGGAAATTATTGCCTATTTTTTAAATTTAACTGACACTCTGCAATGGAATGAGTTTTAACTTCACATATTGTGCACCAATGATTTTTCACATTCTTCATATTATATAGGCAGTATTTTGTCATGTGTAAATAATTCTCTTGGTAGATGTCACAAAACATTTTGTGTGTACAAATCGGATGTCTTTCCAATGATGATCTTGTCGACAATAGTATTTTGTATGGCTGGTCGTCTAGCATTTTGTACACCATACTTACTTTCCTCAGAGGCTCATTTCCTATATGGATTTCTGCATACTTTCGAGTTGTTCTTCAATGCGTCGATCGACAAGATTTACAGGGTAATCCTCATCCATTTCAATTTGTAGCACTTTGGTTAATGTATATTCTTATGTATTGAAGTTATCCAACCCGATGTGCATTCATATTTCTGTAATAGTCTAGCCATGAACCACTGTATTAATAATTTTTCATCAATGTTATATTCTGGTTGGCTCAGTAATTCTTTGAATATTTTATCATATTCTCGGACTGTTTCCTAGGCTTTTGAGCAGTGGTTTTCAACTTCTTGGTTGTGAGATGCTTTGAATCAAGGGGTTTGAAGAAGGACATGAACTATTTTTTTTTTCTAACTTTTTGTTGCATTTGTTGTTTTTTCAATGTAGGTCATGTACCAAGTGAGTTCTCTTTTACGAAGAGCACCAGAAAATTGTGCCATTCAACAATCTTCGTTGGTAATGGTGTTGGCCTCCCATATCGACTCACAAAAAAAATGTCTTTTTGGGTCTTTGTCTCCCTCGTAGAGGGGAATATGTGAGGTTACATGTGCCATTTCTGTAGCAACTTAGGCTTCTCCTGTTAGTAGTGGTGATTGTGGGTCACTTCCTGTAATTAAACTTATTTCCCAACTATTTTCAACGGATGCTTCTAAGTGCGTATTCACAGGAATTAGTGTGAACTCTTTTATTTTGACAACAATATCTTCTGTGTCGGTTAGTTATTAGCTGACTATTAGAAGTTGATTTTATTCTATCATTTATTTCGATACCCAAGTGAATTTTTGATCGATTTGGGTTACTCTCCTTACTGGTGATACCAACTGACTCGGTGAACTATCTAATGTTGGAAGTGGCTGGGGGCGCTCCTCCATGTTTTGAATAAAGTAGATGAAAAATGCGATTATATATTTCTGGTTGAAAGGTGACCCAATTCCCTTCCTGTGATCGATGAATTAATAGTCTGTTGACTCCATATACTTGATTGACCAGTGTGGAGTCCTAAGTATTCTTCAACAATTTCTTACACTCGGGCACTCTGAGTAAGATGTAATGGGGAATGTAGGAGTATAGTTTCAGGTATAGTCACTTGGATATCTCTACCCTACTCAATCCAAAAGTATTCCTCCATAGGTGACAAATATTAAACAACGCCCTTTTCTTGTCGATCATGACTCGACTCTGATGGTTTTTCTTATGTTTTTGTCAATATACCCATCTTTCTCTCTTTCTAGAGTGCAGCAACCTGATCCCTTATTTATTCATGCCACTTCCTTCTCTTTTCTCGTTTGATCTTTTGGATATCTAGAGTTCTTTTGTGTGTTATTGTTCTTTGTCCTTCTTTTTTTTTTCCATTGCTATCCATGTCATGTTTTCATTTGTCGACTATTATTCCTCTACGTTATCATAACGTGATCATCCACCCCCATTGCCAACCTGAAATATTTTTAGTAAGCTAGGGTGCAAAATTTCATTTACTGAAGAAGTAATCCCACTCTCTCTCTTGTATGAATTTTTCCCACTCCTTTGTTATGCTTCCTAGTTCTTTTTTTTAAGTGGCGCTAACAACAGTGGTCAAGGTTCAAAAATATGTGTTGCTCCTTTATCAATCAAAAATCTGAACAAGAGTGTCAGTAGAGAACAAAGGAATTGTTTAGTGAGGTTGTTATAGAATCTCTCCTTGATGTTATCGATATAAACTTTCTCCTCAACACCTCATTCTTCACAGAACTCGTCAATAATCAAGAGGATTGCATGGTTACCAATGATACATATTATAGATTGATACAAAGAATGATATAGACAAGAAACAAGTAATAGTAGATAGAACAACAAGTATTTATACTACGCAAGAAGAACACGTATAGGGTTCATTACATCAGATAGAACCAATTCTATATCTGAATCTCCATCCTATTTATATGATTTACAATAATTTACATAACTACCTTTCGGTTCAAATAACTGACATGACCTATGAGGTTGACATAATTTATTGTTATACTTTACAGGTAATTGGTTGGAATACCTAGTCGGCTAGCCAACTTAGGCTCCTCCAACAGCTACAGAGAACCCCTTGTCTTATAAAACTATTGTTCAAATAACATTAGTCTTTAAACCCGAAACATAAAACATTTTCTCAACATGAATCAACGTACCTAAATCAATTTGAAGGGAAATTGAATGAACTCATTTTATTGCATAAGTACTTCCATATCTTAGTTCCACTTCATTATTGAACTTCTTAGCATTGTAATCTTCAAGATCCTTCTTGAATCCAATCATATGCTTGGTGGCTCCATTATCTATCCACCAGGAATATGCTAAGTTGGAGATGGAAAATGAGAGTGTTAAAACCTAGTAATATTCTCTTTGATCTTGATCCTTGGTATCAACCCTTGTTTTCTTTTGCTGAGGCTCTTCTTCTTCTGTAGCAGTTGAGGAATGATACTTCCTTCTATGTCATTTCTTGTTAGGTGGTTTCTTACAATCTCTTGCATAATGACCAAGTCGACTACAGTTATATCACCTAACCTTTGATTTATGAAAATGATGACCTCAAGGTCCCTTACCATTGTCCTTGTGATGAGCGAATATTTTTCCTTCTTTGTATTGCTAGTTAAGGCATGATCCTTTTCAATTGGAATCCCACATCTACTTTGGATCCTAGCTTCTTCTTCTAAACAATCATGCCATAATCTATCAAAACTTGGTTCGACCTCTCTTCTATTTACTGCTGCCAAAAATGTCTCCCAAATCGCACGAAGACCATAGAATAGTGTCTGCACCATATCATCATCTTCTACTTTATCTCCAATTTCCATGAGTTGATCTCTTATCTGAGAGATCTTGGAGAAGAAGGTGGAAATTTTCTCATCCTTCTCCATGTTTAGGGATTAAAGTTTCTTTTTCAAATCCCTCCTTTGAATAAAGGATTTCTTATCATAAATATTTGATAGGAAATCAAAACATTCTTTAGTTGTTCTTTAACTGAGTCAAATATGACTCGCTTTCCCTTGGCTTGCTTCTTCTTAAATGTTTCTCTTCCATGAGTTGTCGTGGGCTCTTCCACAACTATAGTAACCAAATCATATAGATCAGTCTCATCTAGGAAGTTCAAAACCCTATACTTCCATGCATTAAAGTTTGAGGTTCCTTCAAGCCTATATTCTAAATTAACTAAAGTAGAATCCATATTCAAACCCTTACTGTCAACCTGATGAGTTTTTCCAAATAAGTCCTGCAATCAAGTTGATTAAAGCATAAATCCTTGTGTTGATTTTGTTAATCTGCAAAACAGAGTTAACTACACCCCCTAAGGTATAATACCATGTTGAAAATATGGTTAGCTTAAGGTTTGTAGCAGAGAATTAAAAAATATGTACTTTAATGTGGAAAATAAAGTTATAAACCAGTACTAAAAACATAATAGTACAGTTGTAACAAGGCAAAATAAATTTAAAACATAATTTAATATATTTCAACTTTAACACTCCCAAAGATCCATGTGTTAAAGTTGAAGCATACAATAATCAGTAGAGAAGCAGTAGTAGTAAAAATATAACAAGAATGGTAGGTCTAACCCAAATTACAAGGAGAATTCTGATAACTTAATAGGTGAGTTGATACCTTCCTTATACTTAAATATAATTTTCATATCAGACTTTTCTCTTAGGAGACAAGTCACTAAAGGAACAAATGGACATACCTAAGAGAGGGAGTAAGTTAAAGTGTTGTAGGATTAGACACGTAAAGTAGTAGTCAAGACATCCTAGTCAACAGGTGTGGAAACCCCAATAATATAGCATCATAAAAAGAAACAATAGTCCAAGAAATATAAGGTAGTGACAACGGTCCACACACAGAACATAAATCAAATTGAAACCCACACAAATCCCATGGCTCAGGTGGAATCCCACATAGATACCACGTCTCCCTCAAACCTCAAACACATCTCAACACAAACATTGCAGTATAGGTCTCGTCCCACTTTAAACAGGCTCAACCAATGTCATGTCTTCCTCTAGTAGGCTCAAACCGATCATGACCTCCTCTAGTAGGTTCAAATAGGTCAAGGCTTCCTACAACAACCCTCATAACACCCCTAGCAGGCTTACATAGGTCACATCTCATCCCTAGAAGATCAACAAATGTCATGGCCCAGTGTTAGTAGGATCATAGCAGGCTCAGTACTAACAACCTCAACAGTGGGCACAACCCAACAAAACAAGCCAAAAAAAGAACATAGTCTTTCCTAGTAGGCTAGCAACAAACCCCAACACAACTCAGCACCTTTATACAGGCTCAAACAAAGACACGATTAAGATACAACCCATAAAACAACTTCATGGTGAAGGTTACAACACACAAAAATAGTACATGAAAACCCCTAGAAACCTCAACAAAAGGTTAAGGCTTCCTAACAGGTCATGACTGCCTCATACAGGCTGAGCAGAGGTCACATCTCAATCGTGCTGAAGAGGTGAGGAGAGACAACCTTTTAATGCATCAAAGAAACCCTAGATGTCAAGCCAAAGAGCATCAACAAACCCTAGAACAATCATAGAATCAAATCTCCAATCTTCTCTTGTCAAGACACACACAAAATGAATGTTTAGGACTTGAATTTATAATCTTGACAAGTCTTCTAGAAGGGTCAACCTTCTAACCCTAGATTTTAGAAGTGTTACCAAAAATAACATTAAAAAATGTTTACTTGACTTAGGATAGGGTACCAAGGTCAAAATGTCATAACAAAAGGATCAAGGTACCACACTAGGAGGGGGGGCTAGAATAAGGACCGACAAGGGGTCACAACAAAGTGGTAAAATAACCCTTTCACCCATGAGACCAAGTTGTACCATCAAGGTGGGGAAACAATCCTTTTACCCACAAGACCAAGGTGGGGAAACAACCAAACATTTAGCTTTCTCTCTCAAGGTATATTGTCTACACATATTCCATACAATAACTGTAAGTTTTTCTCATCACCATATAAGGAAGGTCCAAATTGGATGATGTGATCCTTTGGTCCTCTTAACTTCTCTCGAACTACTAGTAACATAATCAAGAGGTGGTAATTCCATTGAATAGAAAACCTACCTCATGTAGGAGAGGAGGGAATCACACATCATTATCTCCATTAACTGACCAAGATACACCTGGTTAACTGACTAGGTATGTACCTGTAGGAACTAATTGGTTCTAGACCAAGAATCTTCCTAGTCCTAGACCAGGATGTCTCTGTCTCAACCTCCAAGATCTCCTTAGTCCTCGTGACCAAGAAAATTATTTGGTCCTAGACAAGAATACCCTAGAGATAGATAGAGGACCTATCCACATGCTAAGGAACTTTCCATGGAATCAACCTGCTGTTGAGAATATAAGTTTTCATTGGTGTCAAAGGGTTTCATGTATGACAAAGGAATAACCAGTAAAAATGATTGCAGTATTAATTCAGCAATGACACAAAGGACTACCAAGTAGATATGGTAGTAGGATGATTTCAGTAATGACACAAAGGAAATTCAATATTGAGGAATTAGGGATTGATGATGAACCTGTAGGCCTAAGTATTTGCAGGTATTAATGGTTGAGATCATGGTAAGAGAAAATCCACAACTGTGGTTGAATCTTGCAAGTTAGAGTTGCGAATGAGATAAATTGTTAATCCTCAATCATATGCTTGAAGTTCATGTTGTGGAGATTAAAGGTGGAATAAGATCAACAGCTAAAGAGGATTTCGTTGATTTAATGGAGAGGAGGATAACAAGGGAGTTGGACTGTGAAATCAGAAACTAATCGCCAAGAAGGAGATCAAGATCAATGGACAAGTTTGATCATAGAAGCATATCAATGATTGTCAGCAATTTTGCTGGGAGAACTAGTGCGGACAAATAAAATTCTGATGTGCACGAAATTTCCTTTAAATCCACTTTATGATATTTGGAGTCCATCGTTGATCTAGATCTGACGGTCCTCATGGATTTCATAGATTCAACTAGTAGGTGAGTTAAATGCTGAGATGGGAGTGAAATTTCATTAAGAAATGATTGACACTATGGACATTCTAGATCAGTCGAGAGAAATGTGGAAGCCAATTTTGACAAGATCGACGGTGGTGAATTATTTACGCACAAAGAAAACAGAAAATCCACAAGTCCGAATTTGATTGTAGATCAATGGTTAGGATTTAATCTGCGAGGAAATATATGGTGGTGAATAATTTATGCACAAATAAAAGTGAGGATCTACAATCCACATTATATCGTAGATTGACAGACAGAGGTCAACCCGCTAATAAATCAACGGTTGTTGGCGCAACCCTCACCAACAAAATCCAGTCAACAGGGGTTCCTGTTATGTCGACACCTAGCTCACCATGATCTTCTTGAGCATCGGCCCAGACAGATTTTACCCCCTCCAACAACACCTGCGGAGTGGATGAAGTCTCACCTGAGATGATCAAGGGAGGGCTGACGAAACCAAGTTTCCGTAGTATAGAGGAGGGTTATGGCATCGATGATTTATCAGCTTAATGAATCGAACATATCTACTTCCTTAACAGGACCATTCATCATTGGACATCATTCATTCATAATTATACCAAAATTATCAATGTGAAACAAATCAGAAACTAAACTTAAACAGTAAAACAACGCATCATAGATCTATATTGTCAATTTATCTAGAATTCATCATCCGATTTGCAGGAACAGAAAGATGGAAAAATATCAAAGAAGATAACAGTGATTCAGATCAACATTCATATTATCATATTACTTCTGTGCAATCAACCATAGATCAAAACAGATAACAAATCATCTCCAAACAGATAGCAACTTGTTCTCATTGTTTCTCTTTCTCTCAATACATCCATGCATGCACTAAAATATCTCTATCTCATTCACAATTTGTCAATATATAGGCTTGCTATTTTACATTCATGGTCCACTTCTAACTAACTTCTAACTAATTTAACCGACTAATGACCAATATCCACAAAAATTGGTCAACAATTACAAAAAGTGACACAAAATACTCAAAAGTAGTCTATCTTCCGCCTATCATGCTATCTTTCTTGCGCGGTGTCTTCTGGGCTTACACAACATCCGCAATGCTACGCAACTTACCCCAACTCCTTTCCAATAGGCCCCCAACACAGTATTGTGACTCATTCTCGAGCCACGTCAGAGGGACTTAGTGTTCTCAGCAACCTTGGAGTACTGAAACTACTCCCAGACAAACTTGTCGAACTAGGCAATTTGCTGCAACTGCCTCCTCTGTGGTCAATCTCAACTAAACTCAGCACACTGATGTACTCTCATATCTCTCAAAATCATCTTGTGCCTTTGACATAGATACTGGTCTTTTTACTTCTTCAGGTTTACTGTCACTGTCTGGGTGGCTCTCTACTGCATGGAAACTGTCTACAGCTACAACTTCTGAAGCCTGCATGCCACCTTGGAACCCATTCCATCTTCCACAACCTTGTCATTCCTTGCATTCAGGCTCAACTCAAGCTGCCTAAAGTCGATCCCATTCCTTGTTCCTATAGACTTACTCAAATGGGGCAGGAACTCTGGCCCCTTTCAGATTCCTCGTGAGATTCTTGGTCTGCACCTCAAATCGACGGGGAGAAATGTAGCCAAGGATGACCTTTCTAGGCACTTCCATTCTGTATGAGCTAGATCACATACTTGCAACTTCTTCTTCAATTTCCACTGTTGGATCATTCTCACTCAAAATATCCCCTGTATC
Organism: Pseudotsuga menziesii; assembly: GCA_001517045.1. Lineage (NCBI taxonomy): Eukaryota > Viridiplantae > Streptophyta > Pinopsida > Pinales > Pinaceae > Pseudotsuga > Pseudotsuga menziesii. The sequence continues at coordinate 29,712 of LPNX010877140.1, forward strand.
CAAGGTGCTCTACATATTAGCTATGGTTTCCACTTCCTTACGCATGGTAACTTATTATCCCTACAACTTCACACAATGTAACTTCCTCCCCATGGTGTCTTCTCAGCAACTAGCCATATGCTTATAAAACCTTCCTTGCATTGGATATCATCATTTCAACCCCGGTTCATCATTAGGGCTAAATATTGCATTAATGAAGCGATTACACCGCCGATTCTTCCCACATCCTGCTTGGATCCACTATCATCACACATTACATCAAAAAGTGTCATCATTCTTAGGTTAACGGTCCTCCTTGAGTACTGATGTGAGGTCCGATCATCGACTTCCAGTTGGCAGGATTTGTTATTTCACCAGCGCTGCTGAGTCTTCCCCTTGTTCAGCCACTCCTTTGGTGCAGTCACTTCCTTTTTCGCAGCCATTTCTTTTCTCACAACAACTTCCTCTATCACAGCCATTTCCTTTCACACTTCCTCTATCGCATCCATGTCCTTGCACATTTCCTCTGTCGCAGCCATTTCCTTGCACATAACCACTTCCTCACTTTCTCCTAAACAGCTACTGTTCTCTTGGCTCAGCTCGTTTCTTCCATGCAACTACTAGTCGCTCGATGTAACCCCTTTCTCTTGGTACAATCACATCTGTTGTCTATATATCCTTCCCCTTCTTGGCACAACATCTCAAGTGGTGCATGGTTCTGTTTGGTTAATTATATTAACTACTCTTTATCCAGTCTTGATTTTGACTATGTCGCAACCCTACACTTGTTGTGGTAGACCTGTCTTTCTGCGCTAATGACTCATATTCTTGTGCGGCCCCTTCCTTCTGGTGTGCCATTCCTCATTATGTCTATCCTACCTCTATTTTTTCTTCTCTCTCCCTTTTTATTTCTTTTGCACAGTGCCTTAGGCACTGTGCAGTGCTTCCCCTATCCGATAGGGCTTCAAGCAGCTTCCATTCACAAGATTTGGTAGTACGGCCCCGTCTAACTGTTGTAATTGAACTGTTCCCCCAAAGCTAATAGAATTAACAAGATAAGGACCTAACCAATGCATTTTTAACTTACCTGGGTGCTTTAAGAACTTGCTATCATATAACAGCACCAAATCTCCCTGCTAAAATTGTTTTTTTTATATGATGATCATGCCATGCCTTCTCTCGATCCTTCTCAACGAGCTAATGGAACCCTGCAATAAAGTGGTTTTCTTCAAGCTATAGCAATTTTGTTGCATTCTCATCTAGCACGGCTTCATCATCCATGTCTATTGCTGCTGCAATACGCAAATTGGGAATGATGTATTCCATAGGCATGACTGCCTCTTGCCCATATACCAATTTAAACAGTGTTTTCCTCATCAATATTTTACAAGTGGTGCGATATTCCCACAGTACCACTAGAATCTTCAAATCCCAGTCATCTCAGTTAGCATTACATACCTTAGTAAGTGCATGCTCCAAGATCTTGTTGAATTCTTCTAGAGTCCCATTCACCTACGGATGATAGGATGTAATTTCTTATGCTGTATCTGTAGCTCCTCCGTCAGTGCTCCTAATGTGCGATTGATAAAATGGTTTCCTTGATCACTCATCAATGTCCTTAGGAATCCAAATTATGTCACAATGTTATCAAATAGAAATATTGTTGCTATCGCAGCATTGAAATCTAGGACTGGTGAATCATTTCAAAGCTACCTTGACATTCTGGACTCCATATGAAGACAACATCTTTGTTCAATAGTTTCTCCGTAGGGGCAGTAATGGCAGCATATCCCCTAATGAATTTGCAATAGTACCTGATGTGCCCCAGTGTCACCCGAATAATATTCACATTGGTTGGTGGTGGTAAGCTCAAAATGAGTGCTATCTTTGCAGGATCAACCAATAATCCTTACTTGCACATGATATGTCCCAATAACATCATGAATGGTGCGCAAAATATGCACTTCTTAGATTTCAGCATGATCTAATGTTGTTGACGCCTTTCCAGCATCAATCACAAATTCGCCAAATGATCCTTGATTAGACCATACACGGTCCAATCACGGTGTATTCTTCTGAATGAAATATTTAAATGCTGTGACACCAACTCTGGAAAAAATGGCAGGCACATTCTTCAGCCCAAACGGCATCACAGTGTATTGGTAGCAGCCCCACTTAGTGACAAATTCCATTTTATGTCGATCTTCCTTGGCGATTCGTATCTGGTGATAACCCAAAAAGCCATTTGTGAAAGAGTACATATCCTAACACCTACTCCTTCAAGTACTTCATCTCTGAATGGTGTAGGGAACAGATCATGTATACAAGCATCATTTATTTTTCTTAAGTCAACACAGATCCGAACTTCACCCATCTTCTTGTCTTGGACTACCATGGGACTGATCCATTCAGATTCCTCGATGGGCTCAATTATCCCTGCATCCAACATTCTATCCAGATCAGCTTTAACCCTTTCCTTGTATCATGGATTCAAGCGATACGGACTTTGTCTTCCTGGTTTTGCATCTGGCTTTAAAGAGATCTTCATCTCTCCTAGATCACCTAGTATTCCTTTCATTTCAGAGAATTTGGTCAGAAACAGGTCTTGAAATTCATGTAGCAGATCTGTGATTTTTGCCATGGTCTCCTCGTCCCAATAGTCCCCAACACTTGCAAATTTCGGGTTCTCTTTCATCCCAATGTTAACCTTTCTGATCCTTAGTGGTTGACTCATCGGATCAATTGGAATATCTAGTGTCTCGACATCCATGCTTCCTTCTGTCTCTAGAATGTTGATATTCCATAGCTCGTTGTCATCCTTAGGTTCCCCTGATATGTTGTAGCATTCCATCATTGATTGTAGGTGACAATGCGCATGCGGGTCCACCGGATATGCAACCAATACTACTTTTAATACCACATAACAAATAATCTGCAGCGCATTATGGACATCAGGATTAGCATCTGCGAAGATAAATGTCCATGTGAAGAAAACTACCAGCTCCTCCCAGGTGGTGACCTATCTGCGCAGCTCTGCTGATACATAACAGGACGTTGTCAATTCATTCAAGGTGTGAATAAAGGCATGGACTCATTCATCCTTTGGTCGTGATGCCCACAAGTTTTTCCATTCCATTAGGTGACCGCTAAGGTCACTGCACCCATCGTATCATCCATTGTGATACACTTCAGTATCACCGAAACAAAATATCATCAACTATCGACATTGCACCCATTCAGTAATTGACTTGTTATGGGTCAGCCACCAGTGTGCGGGAGTAGCCTTCAATGCCTCCTTTAGTGCCAACAATCGTTGCAGCTCTAATACCTTCTCTTCAAACTCCACTAAAAATGTAGACAACTCAGGTAGCCCTTCATAAATTGGTAACTCAACAGTCTCAATCGCGATATGGCAAAGAGACTGTGTGATCAAGCCACACTTTCTGACTGATACTTCATGCATCTGGTGAAGCCAATTTTCCAACACATCATCAGAATCAGAAAACGAGGAACTAGAACTTTTCCATCCAAGTTCTCCATTAGCAGTGGGGTGGATATAAGCTTCAAAGATGTTGTAAGCATGATCCCATCCTTGGACAACCTCATCCTTTACTGTTTCAATGTATTTCCATCCCTCATTTGGATCCATAGGTGCGATGACCCTAATGTCTTGGTTCTCAAAATTCATCATCCACTTCTTGAAATCAATGACTTCCATGATGTCGTTGGCCCATCCAATCCCTAATAGTGTGGGATAGGATCCTTCACCATTAACAACTTCAATCACGTCAAAGTCAGCATAAGTTTTCATACCTTCGACATCCACGACCAGGTTTGATACATGTATGATTGGTTGTACTTTAGCTTGATTATCCAATTGCAATTGCATAGGGGATGAACCCAACGCCGAATTCCCCATCTTCTTCCAATTCTACTTTGTTAGAATATTCACATCAAATCCTAGATCCAAGATGCTTAACTCAACTTCATAGTCTCTGATATGAATGTTCAAGCACATTTCCTTACCTGTATTTTTCTTATGCAAAGAGTTCACTACAGACTCCTTCCGGTCCTTACCCGGGCGGTGCAACAAAATTTCAATCTCGGCTAGAGCATCTGGATCTCTGGCCAATGATAAGCAGCTCTCAAAGAAATGTTGCAAGGTACCATTCTGCCACGATGGTCCTGCCTCCAGTGAAGAATCAAAACCAAAAGGCATTTCATAGACAGGTGACTCACCAAGATTTCTTCTGATTGCATCTCGGGCTCCAAGAAATGTCTCGTTTTTAGCTACGATATCAAATGGTTCCTTCTTATGTCCATCCAATTGAATATGTCTATGGATTCCATCTTATCTTGTTGTGTCTCCTACGCAGGTGACCACAACAACATCAATAGCCTATGTTCTAGGATCTACTGAGATCATTGCGACAGTCCACCCCTTATTGTGTTCATCGGTGGTTTCTCAGTCAGTGATAGATTCTGATTCACCAGGGGGTTCATAGGTTGACTCAACATTTGATTCTGAAGTGGAACTTGGTTCTACGCCTGGTTCTACAACTGGTTCTGGTTTTGCATCCGATTCTGAGTTTGGACCTGATTTGGGCTCTGTAATTGAGGAACATTGGGTCAGCGGTGGTGGTGTATATGGCTGTTGTGGTCGAGATTTCACCACCTGTGGTTGTTGTACTATGCGATGATCTTTTCCCTTCACCAGATATGAATCATATGTCCTGTCTTGAAGTAGATCATATGCACGACAATCCTTGTCTTCATGGCTCACTGGTTTACAAAAGGAACAATATAAGCTAGCTAGATTCGATACTATCTTCTGCATGTAGCTACATTCATTGTGCCAGTTCCCATAGACTTGACATATGCGACACCATGGTACGCTGCCACAACTTAGTGGGTTTGGCACTCCAGATAGCAGATAATTCTGGAAGGTAGGGAAAGTATCTTTAGTATGTCCATGTGCATGACAATAAGTGCACCAAATATCTTCTTGATTCTCTTTTTCCTTCTTAATGTCTTGTAATTGCAGTGTTAAGTTGGCCAATGCGCCTGAATTTGGCTCATACCAGCTGCATTTTCTCCAATTGGTGAAGCTTCTAACTTCATCACGATCTCCAGAGCCTCACTCTTTGTCGCGATCTTCTGTTGCATTAGTGGGTGCCGTATATGAGGTATCAAGGCTGAGATGAACCACTCTTTATGTTGAACATTGCTCATATCAAAGCTGACCCTCTCCATTAATGTCTTGAATATCTGGTTGAAATCCCATACAGTCTCATTCGGGAATTGCTTGATCTCTTTCAACTCAGTGATGTACTGTACCTCTAACTTAGGCTTCCGGAACTCTTCAATCAGTCCTTGTCGAACATCATCCAACATTTTTGCAAGGGTCCTCGTAGGAGCCTATATGAATTTCATGTACCAATATAGCATGTTGCCTCTCAGAGTGGTCTCCAATTGGCCCTTCTTGATATCATCATTCGTGGTCTACCTAACAGTCCATATTTACTCATAGAGAAACCAATATTGCTCGGGATCATCAGTCTCGTTTCCATGGAAAAAAGGTAGCTTCATGTCATCACCCACCATCCTATCGTTCCTTCCTACAGATACTGACCTACTAGACTGTTGTTGACACGTCAGGAAAGTCACATGGAATTCGTGGCTTTTCCTAAGTTGGAAGTTGTGTGCGCAGGCATGGGAACGTTGTTGCTATGGTTTTATATTACCACTATCGTGGGCGTATCCTATGTCTAGTCATCCTGTTTGTCACTGTAGGGTCACTTCGTCCCATGTGGTTGTCCTTTGCAATTTTGTGTTTTGACCACAGCAAGACCTTCCCCTCTCCTCTACCTCTTCCCTTTTTGAAACCTTGCTCCTCCCCTCAAACAAACACTTTCTTCCTCGGCTTCCCTCACATTCTTGTTGCAACTTGCACCCATCTACCCCTTATCTTCCCATTCATCTCCCCCTTTAGTCGTGGCATCCACCACCTCCGCACACCAGGGTTCTACAAATCTAGGTGCATCTTCAGTATCCCCTTCTCATAGACAAGCATTTAAATTGACAACTGCAGAGATAATAAGAACCTACCTCTGGGTCCATTGAAAAATTCCCTTTCTGCATCACTGTAGGACTTAGTAGTGTCGACGAAAAATTCAGTAATATATCCTTCGAGGATACTATCTAGCTAGACCTTGACCACGCTCGACGCTATATTGTCAGTTTCTTATAGCTCCTGGATCAACTCAGGGGTCTGGGCTGTTGGCTCACCTCCCTGTAAATTCATCTTTTGTTATGTGAACCATGCCAAACACTCATATAGTATGATAGGAAATTTAGCAAAGAAATATTTGTGTGGACCTTCGTGGATATATTTTTCCAACCACTTGTTTGTCATCAATCCAGAGTTCTGATTTTTGCTTCAGCAAATTCTTGCAGCTTTTTATCAAACCACTCTTAAAGTTTCGGTTGCATCAGATGCCACATCCACTCTTGATCTTCTGACCACTCTGGATGCTTCATACCCTCCTCTCAATCGTATCAAGGTCCCGACAATGGAACCATTTGTTGGCTCAACCCTCACCAACAAAACCCAATCGACACGGGGTCCCATTCTGTCGACACCCATCTCACCGCGATCTCCCTAAGCATCGGCCCAGATAGGTTTTACCTCGTCCAACAACACCCGTGGAGTGGATGAAGTCTCACCCGAAATGATCAAGGGAGGGCTGACAGAACCAAGTTTCCGCAGTATAGAGGAGGGTTATGGAATCACTGATTTATCAGCTTAATGACCAGGATAGATCTACTTCCTTAACAGGACCATTCATCATTGCATATCATTCATTCATAATTATACCAAATCTTATCAGTGTGGAACAAATTAGAAACTAAAATTAAACAGTATAACAACGCATCATAGATCCATATTATCATTTAAATAGCATTCATCAGCATACTTGCAGGAACAAAAATATTGATAAAGATAAAAGAAGATAACAGCAATTGATATCAACATCCATCTTATCATATTACTTTTGTGCAATCAACCATAGATCAAAATAGATAACAATTCATCTCCAAACAGATAACAACTTGTTCTCACTATCTCTTTTTCTCAATACATCCATGCATGCACTAAACTCTCTTTATATCATTCACAGTTAGTCTATATATAGGATTGCGCCTTTACATTCATGGTCCACTTCTAACTAATTTAACCGACTAATGACCAATATCCACAAAAATTGGTCAACAATTACAAAAAGTGACACAAAATACTCAAAAGTAGTCTATCTTCAGCCTATCGCGTTGTCTTTGTCTTGCACGGTTTCTTCTAGGCTTGCGCAGCATCCATGATGTTGGGAAACTTACCCCAACCCCTTGATAACAACGGTTCATAAGAAAAGCGAAAGATGAGAAATCAAGGTCTAGAATAATATGGGTTTTCACAACCCAAAGTCTAGAAGGAGGAAAGCGAAAGGAGAAAAGCGGAAGGTGGAGAATCATGAAAAGACTATGGGAAATTTCACAGTTCCACATTTTGCATCCTGCGATCTACAAGATCGACGATTAGAAATACATTTATGAAAGATAAATGGTGCAGAAATATTAGTGCAGAAAATGGAAGGTGGAGAATTGTGAAAGAAACGTTTGAGTTTTTAAGAACCCGTATTCCACATCCCGTGATCCAGAAGATCGATGGTCAGGAGACATCCATAAACAATCAATGATTTGGAAATATTGGTTTGGAAAGAGGAAATCAAGAAATGATATTTGGAAAAATTCACATATCCGATATCTGATTTCCACCTTAGATCGACGATCACGAAAAGATTGAATGATATCAATGGTGCGGAACAGTTGAGGCGGAAAGTTAAGTGCAGAAAGACACCTTGAGAAATTTCATAGTTAGGCGATTCGCAGTCTGAGAGATCAACGGTCATGAATATATTGAAGGAGATCAACGACGTGGAACAGTTGAGGTGGAAAGCTAAGTGCAGAAAACATTTTGAGAAATGTCACAGTTCGGCAATCGGCATACCACATCCTATCTTAGATCTATGGTCAGGAATAATCCTTATATAAAATCAATGGCTCAAGATGGTTGCGGAGATGGAGAATGTGGAAGGTCACGACTGGAATATTAAATGAAAAATCGATCAACATGGAATTAGCATAGTTTTTTTGAAAAGGCACGATCAAAGAATGAAATGACACAATGGTGAAGAGATGTGTCTACAGGAAGCATGAAGGTATTTATTAACAGAATAATTGAAGGAAAGAACTTGTCTCTATGATTGCACATGACAGAGTCCAAGAATTGAATAGAAAACTAATAAAAATCAGTCCAGGGTGGCAAGGTGGCGCTAGGGCATGCTATAAGTCTGCAAAGGGTGTTGTAGCATCCTTGTATTTTGTAGCAGGAAGAAACCCAGGGTGTTGGAGCATCATTGTTTGTTGAAGTAGGAATAAACCCAGGGTGTTGGAGCATCCTTGTCTATTGTAGCAGACAGAAACCTAGGGTGTTTTTTCATCCTTTATGTGGCAGGAGATAAAGCAATTTTGTAGATTCATCTTATTAATGAGTTTGAATTGGTGGTTTTCTTTTTGAATTTTCCACGATAAAATTTGTGTCTTAACCTGTTTGATTCATTTTGTGTTTTTTATTTCAAAATAAAAATACAATACTGATTCACCCCCCCCCCTCTCAGTATTGTTGGATAATAAAAAAATTGGTATCAGAGAGGGTTCCTTCATCACAGTTTAACCAATGGAAGGTAGATCCTATTTAAAACCACTATGGATCAACAAGAAGGTTTAGCCACCAAAAAACCTCCATTGTTCACAGGAGAAAATTATGCTTACTGGAGTGTGAGAATGAAGTGCCATCTGATGTCCCTTGGATGGAAGGTTTGGGATGCAACTGTAAAGGAATATAAAATAGAAGACCAAGCACCTATAGACAGTATAGAACTAAGCCAATATGAAGGTAATTCCAAATCCTTAAATGCAATCCTGAGTGGGTTGACAAACTCTGTATTTACAAAAGTTATGCGATGCAATATTGCCAAACAATCCTAGGATAAGTTAAAATTTATCTATGAAGGAGCATCTAAAGTCAAAGAATCCAAGCTTCAGACATATAAAAGGCAGTTTGAGAGCCATAAAATGGAAGAAGAATAAAATATTGGGGAATACCTTCTAAGAGTATATGAGGTTTTCAATGCCATTAGAGGTTGTGGAGGAAAATTAAGAGAGAAAGAAGTTGTGAGCAAGGTACTAAGAACATTGCCAGTGAAATATGACTCAAAAGTATCCACCCTAGAAGAATGAGAGATGATATTGACCAGGGGACAATAGATTAACTACATGGAATCCTCACTGGATATGAGATGAGAACGGGACTAAATGAATCTTCAAGAAAAGAAGTAGCATTTAAAGCCTCATCCAAAAATCAAACAAAGAAACTAGATGATGAGGAATCTCTTTTTATTAAAAAACTTGAGAAGGGTACTAGCAAATATAAAGGGAAGTTACCACTAAAATGTTTTAACTTTGAAAAAATTGGACATTTTGCTTCAAAATGTACTCACTCTAAACAAGATGATAGTGATGAGAGGGAAACCTCAGAATTCAAAAAGGATAAAGAAGGAAACAAGAAGAAGTCCTATGAGAAAAAGAAAATTATTTACACCATGGAACATACTAAAGATGCAGATACAAGTGAAGATGAGGAAACTGAGATTCTATTCATGGTTCTACATACTCAAGCTTCAAATGGTGACTCAGATGAAGAAAAAGAAGTAGACTTAACAGTTGAACTTGTTAGTGGTCTTGAATAACTTGAGAAATGCAGGAAAAAGAACAAACTATCAAGTCATATCATTAGTGAGTTGGAATCTCAACTTCTAGATACCAAAAGGATTGAGGAGGATATAAACATGCAGCTCAAAAGAAGAATACAAGAATCTGAGAAACTTGAAGAAGAGATCATACAATTCAAGAAAAATCTTGATGAAGGGTCTATCAAATCATAGTTTCAAATAGCTCAAGGATTATAGATGACATCCTGAATAGCCAAAGGGCATCAAGTGATAGATCTGGCTTGGGTTTTAACAAAGAAAAGAAACCAGAATGTTTCCCTTTCACTAATCAAGGAGGAAACAAGAAAAGTTATGCTAAAGTTCTAAAGAGTCCAGTGAAAAAGGAAGAGAACAAGAGAACTGCCCCAAACTCTCAAGATAGAAACAGAAATAATATGGTGCCTAATAGACCAAATAGAAATATGCAGATCTTTTTAGGTCAGTGTTACTCCTGTAATAACTTTGGTCATAAAGCCTTAAAGTGTAGAGCTAATGGGAAGGTTCTTGAATACAAGAAGAAGTTATCAAGTAATAAATAAAAAAGGAAATGATAACCTTTTTACACTTCTTAAAAAATATGACATAGAATGTTACAAATGTAATAACCATGGACATATGGCAAGAGATTGTAAATTGATGACTCCTACAAAGAAGATTGTTGCAATTAAGTCTCAAGACACAAAACAAAATAAGTATTTGAGGGAAAAGGAAGAAAAGGAAAGTTCCATGATTGCTCTATGTGCAACAAAAAATCAAAACCTATGGTACTTGGACAGTGGGTGTTGAAAACATATGACCGGCAACCCAAATAAATTCATAACACTGAAAGATAATAAGGGTAAAGTCACTTTTGGAGACAATTTGTCTTCCAAGATAATTAGCAAAGGAACGGTTGTTGCTAATAACAAGATCAAAGTAGAAAATTTATTACTAGTATAAAATATCAAGCCTAATCTCCTCAGTGTAAGTCAAACATGTGATCAAAGGAACAACTATATTTTTTACTCAGAGAAATGTGAAATCAGGAAAACGTACTCAGGAAGAGTTGTTGGCATGGCTATAAGAAATTCAAACAATGTGTACATCCTAGAAAATGAAAATCAATGTTACTTAAGTATGGTTGATGAAAGTTGGTTATGGCACAGAAGGTTGGGACATTTAAATTTTGACAATCTTGTTAGAATAAGTAAGAAGGAAGCTGTAAGAGACTTGCCTAAAATTATAAAACATCTTAACTCAGTTTGTAAACATTGGAAACATGGGAAGCAAATTAGAGCCAATTTTAAAACAAAAAAAACATATGACCTCACATCCTCTGGAAATAGTGCACGCAGATATCTGTGGACCAACAAGAACTAAAATCCTGTAGGGGGGATATTATTTCATCTTGCTCATTGATGATTACACAAGGATGACTTGGGTGATATTTCTCAAAGAAAAATCAGAATCCTTTGAGAAGTTCAAAATTTTCAAAGCAATGGTTGAAAAGCAAACACATGTGAAAATAAAATGTCTTAGATCCAACAATGGGGAAGATTTTACCTCAAATTTGTTCAATGAATTTTGTGATACACATGAAATTAAGAGAAAATTTTCAGCTGCAAAAACTCCTTGATAGAATGACGTTGTTGAAAGGAAAAATAGAACAGTCTAAGAGGCTTCCAAAACAATGTTAAATGAAGCAAAGTTGTCAGATGCATTTTGGAAAGAAGAAGTATACATAGTTGTATATATACTTAATAGAGGACAAATTAGAGTGAATACGGACAAGACCCCTTATGAACTATGGTATGGGAGACTAGCCTCAGACAAACATTGAAAAGTGTTTGGCACTAATTGTTACATTAAAAGAAACAAGGATGACCTTGACAAGTTTGACTCTAAGACTGATGAAGGAATATTTCTAGCATATTCATCCACCAAGAAGGAATATAGATGTTACAATAAAAGGTTACACAAGATTGTAGAAAGTGCAGATATAACAGTAGATGATATAAAACTAAGAAGAGAAACAAGTCATGACAGTGTTGAAAATACAAATAATGAAGAAAAGGAAGAGATGCAAAAGGACAAAAGTACTCATGATGAAGAAGAAGGAATATAAAAGGAAGATACACAGAAAAGTGAAGAAGACTCCCCAAGACCTGATACAAAAACTCCATCTAGAAGGATACAAAAGAATCATCCATAAACATAGATCATAGGTGATAAAAATGTTGGATTCAGTACAAGGAGACAACTAACATTTAATGAACAAGCCCTGTAGCAGGGATTTTTCCTTGCTACAAGGGTAGGAATGGCTCCCTTATGTCTACAGGACAGAAGGGTAGGTTCCTGCGTGGATAAATGCAGAAAATAAAAATGGAATGTAAATGTACAGAAACTAAACTAAGAATAGAAATAAGAAAATGGAGAAATGATGGAAACAATGGTGAACCCCTCTGCAAACACAAGTTAGGGTTCCACTTCCAAAGACCTGCAAACAAATTCTAAGAAATAGTTAAACCTCAATACCTACAAAACAATGTTAAGAAATAAACCTACAAATGAAATCATAGGTTAGAAAGAAAAGAAAGCAAATGAACAAAACAAGAATGACAAGCTATACCTTCTCTGGTGGAAATGCGCCACCATGCCCAAGCTTGTGGAAACACCTCTCTTGGATGGGGGAGCTATGGCTCAATGGAGATGGAGGAGAGGGAGTGTGGGTGGCTTGAGAGGCAAAGGTGTCTCAAGGAATCCACGAGCAGCATAACAGTATGCAAGGGAGAAGTGTTTTGAGAGTGACCCCCCACCCTCCTTTTATAGCTTTTTTGGGGTTTTAGGGTTTTAAGCCCTTGGTCTAGGCTTTAGCCCCCTTTTTTGGGATTTTAGCCCCTTTCACCCTAATTTTAGCTCCTTTTAGGGTTTTAGCCCATTTTTGGGGGATTTAGCTCCTAGGAGAGTATTTTGGGCTCCTTTTGGGGGGTTTTAAGCCCTTTTCTTCATCCTTAGGCTATTTTGAGGGTGTGGGGATCAAATGGAGTGATATGAGGGTCGTGAGATGGTATCCTTGGGTGATGTAGGCCATGGAGAGCTGAGTGGGGGATTTTTGGGTTAACAGATTGCCCCCTGATGTGTGAGGGTAGGAGCTCAACGTATGGCCGACATACATCATAGGATTTGCTGCGTAGAGGTGGTGCTTCTGGGGCTGGGGCATGGTGGCTTTTGGTTTTTGTATTAATATGGTTCCCATCAATAGGTGAGATACAATAAATGTGTGACATGTATATGGACGAGGTGGGCATCCCCATGCTTGTGATAATGTCAAAAGAATAATTTGATCTATGCTCTAAAATATAAGAGCGGATCATATACAACTGATGTTACAATAATGGTTGCCTCCATGTGAGGTTGAATACAATGTTGATCTGGTACATTAGACCCATGGCATTCTCATGGAATGCTATATTTTCATGACTGACGGTCTACTGGATCTGGTAGATAGCTGTGTGGACTCGATGATTGAGAGTCAGAGTCTCTGTGGTACAAGTATGCTGCATCAATCATAAAGGTATATCGAAGCACTACTGGGGCTTCTGAATACTGTCTCCAATGCAACCTAGAAATCACAAGGGATATAACCTATTTAGGTCCCTCGAGTAGACTCATTAATGTGCTAGATTCGAGTGACATTCGGGGTCTTCGACCAAGTATTGTGCGGACCAAATGCTATACGAATCTCAACGATGCGATGATGGAGTTGGAGTCAAGCATGTGAGAAACAACCATCCCAAGAGGCACTAAGGGCTCCTCTCAAGTGGTCCAAGGAACTCATCAATGATGTTATCAAAACCAAGATATAGGGACCTCTGGGTCTATCCTATGGAATATGTGTGTTGGCGTCGACAGAGGGAGACCTGCCCCTAGTCAAGGAAATGATGTTTCCTTGACCAGGAGCGCGAGGGAGATAACCGAAAGGTGTGAAGCAATCTGTGGACTGACTCGCTTAATTGGGGGGGGGGAGGGGGAGGGATAGAATTGAACAAGGGCAGGGGGAGTGTTGGTAGACTCAAACTTCCTTTGTTCAGAATATGACGATGGGGCGGACCAGGAAGCAAATGAAACTGACTTCATGGGAATGGGATCATAGTTGTAATACCAGGAATGTCACTGCAGATGGGAAATACTTGGAGGAGGTGGACACTTTTGATATTGATGGGATCCAAGGAAGACACATTGCAAAGTACTTTAAACAAAGGCAACCCAATGTGGGAAAGCTACCAAACAGTTTTCTATGGGGTGGAGTCTAGGGACACCATTATGGTACGATCTCGTGGATTTTTGGCGAGCCCGAGAAGGTAAATGCTCGATGATGCTTTCAATTTTATAGAGTCTAAAAGCATGAAGAAGACTCCATTGGGGGCTCTTTTTCATTGGTAGTCTCATGTGCCTGAAAAAAGGATAAAAGTATACATAGGAGAGCTCACCCATCCTATAGGGGATGGGAGACTTATTTACCATTGGTAGTCCAATCAGGCTGAAAAAGGTTAAACCTATACTGACTGGATGGTCATTCAGATACTTTTACGAGCATGAAAGAAACGAAGTTTGCTCGGCAATATTTTCTTGATGAGAAGGCTGGAAAAGAGCTTAACGACAACCCATGGTGAGCTTTTTCATAAAGTGCAGACCCTCTGCCCAAGAAAGCATAAAAGTATGTAGAGGGGAATGGTCTAGGCTTGAGTGTGCCAAGGAATTCCTTTTCAATTGATGGTCTACATGGTCCGCAAAAGGAGGTAAACGAGATGATGTAGACACCATTTCCTATACTTTAGCGAGTGGGAAAGGAAGCAGCTGCACTCGCCAATATTTTCATTGTCTTTAGGAGTCAGAAAAGAGCTTAAACGAAACTCCAATATGGTCAACCGATTGCGGTGGCACAGGCGGTGCCCCATGTCGAGACGGTGGATAGAGGTCCAAAGGTCATCCACATAGTATGGATGGAGTAGAAGGCTCTTAAAAATACCAATACATGCACAGGATAGATCGTGGCAGAGGCTCACGAGTTGGTGAGGCAGAGGCACACAAACCGAGGTGGCTCTTGAACAGAGGTCAAGAGAGTGTGTGTGTGTTGTGGTGGACAGACTGGACTACATGCGATGTGAGTGCAAGTCCAGGGGCACTTATGTGCCAAATACATGCAAGTAAAAGAAATCATTTTGTGGACAGTGGTCCAAAGGTCCGCGTGAGGTGCGGTGGATAGAAAAGACAACTATGTGTTAAAATTACAAAACAAAAACTAAAAATTACATTCCTTAATGGGTAGTGGCCAGAACACTCGCATGAGTAGCGGTCGGGAAGTGTGATACAAGTACAGGTTCGTAGACACTTGCATCGTAATGTTATGGTTCGTAAATCGAGATGACTGGTGGGAAATGGTCCCGAAATTAATTTATTAAACATGAGATAGTGGCCTCATTTGGGCCCGGAGGTGTGAGAGGTGTCTCAAACTGATTCTGAGGGACTTTGGATTAGCAGCTGATGGTGCTACCCCTGACTTGTACTAAAAAATGTTGAAAAACAAGAAAGGGAAAAAACTACGCTATAAGGGACTCATAGTGGTTATATCAAGAATAGACTCTCTTGAGGTGGAGCCCGTTGTGCGGCTTCTTCAAGAGTCGACCGTCTGAGTCAGCGAAGAGGTATGCCCCCTTGTCGAGACAAAGGTCATTGGCAGAACCAATTCCACACTATGGTTTATGGAATGGGGTAAAACCAAAGGCGGTCTTACATATATCTTCATCATCGCGTAAGTGGTGCTGGGATAGATCAGTTGGATGTTCCACAGCCGACGAGACGAAAGGGAAACTGGTGCTAGAGATCATGTAAATGGTATTGGTTGTCATTTTTGTGGCCTTGCCCCCAGTCTCCATTGGAGGAAGAGGGGTAGGCCTGGAGACAAGAGGAGTCTTTGATGGACCTGGAGGTGGGTGCAACATCATCTCAATTGGCTGGACATGAGTCAACACATCTTGGGGCCTCAGAAGTACGGTAGGTGGTTCGCGGTACCACACAAGATCTCCCAATCTCAAATATTATAGATTGAGGGTTTCCAAGACAGAATTACTCATGATCCCGGATGGTAGGAAAAGGAAAAGGAAAAGGAAAATGATCATGTTGATCATGAATGAACCCCAATGTTTCCCTGGTAACTAAGGTTGAGGTTGCAACTGAGGTTGCAGCTATGGCTGGGGAAACAATGGAAGAGACAGGTATAATGGACCATCAGTGATGGTGGAGACGAGCGGGTTAGTTGAACTGGACATCATGTAAATGGACATGGTGTCTGAAGAAGGAGGTGGGGGGTGAACTTCTTTGATCAGGGTGATCTCAAACTCAAGGGAATGTTGACGGAGGTCAGCGAGAGCCATTCGAAATTCGGCCATCTCTTGGAAATGGTGGGAGTAATGTCCATACAAGCCGCAAAGGGCGCAAGCATGGTTTTTCCTCAATGCCTTGTTCCTGACTATCGGTGCGGTTGGGATTTCAACCACGAGGATGTTTTCGTTTGTATCCATGGCATCTAAATGCACACGGATCATTGGGATTTCAGGGAAGTTTTGAGTTGGATGGCCCTGTTGTTCGTAGATGACACAAGGTGGGACTTGTCGTGGCTCTGCAGTGGATTTGGAATTCTTACCTCTGGCCCTTTTTAGGTGGGGCAGTGCTAGTGCAGGAGTGGCAGTTGGCTTTTGCGGGCCGGGTGGAGGGTGAGACTTGACCGCGATGGGTTGCACTGGGGTTAAATCAACATGGGGCATTGCTGTTTGAGCCGATGGATCAAGATACCACCCCAAAATTCCCAATGTAAAGTTGGGTAGGCTTAAGGTGGCCATGACTGGCTTGCTCATGACACCGGGTGGGGGGAAGAGGAAGGGAATCGTATGGACTGGGGATGAGCCCAAATAACTCCCTAACGGTTGCATGTGGGGATGCAGTTGTGGTTGCGGTTGTACATAATGTTGCTGATGCGAGTAATGTTGCAGCTGTTGTTGGTGTTGTGGCTGCGGATGATGTTGTGGTTGTGGTTGGGGCTGCGGCTCCGACTATTTTTTAGGTGCAGCGGTGCTTGATGAGACCATGCACAAGTTCACATTTTCATTTTTTGTCGGTGGTGGTGACACTAATGGGAAAGGAGCCGTCATGGAGGTATCAGCAAACAAACCAAGGCCCACAATCAACAATGGGGAGGCTAGTTTGTTTTCAACCATAGTGTTGGTTGTAGGGACGACATTAGTGTGTGTGGTCGCCCCTTGTGGGTCAATGGTGGTGATGGTAGGGATAACATTGGCAAGTGTCATTAACCCTTGCGGATCATGGTAGGTGAGCTGATCAACCGTCACAATCTTCCCTTCGTGGGGGAACATCATGAGACGAAAGACAGTTGATGCAACAACTCGCATGGCATACATGTAACTTCTCTCGAGGAGAAGGTTGTAGTCCAGTTGAGCATTGACAACCTCTATGTTGATCAGCACTGTCTTCCTGGATAATGTAATGGGGACATGGGGGAGGATTCCTTGGGCTTTAGTGGGATGTCCATCATAAGCCCATAGGGTTGTGGAGGACGATTGTAGAATTGGTGATCCAATTTTCTACCAAACCAAGGTATACATAACGCACGTGGATGCCCCCTCATCCACTATGCACCGGTGCACAACCAAATTCCAGATGGACACCGGGATTTGAAAGACGATGGTCAATGGCATGCGCAGTTCTCCGTTCTCCATGTTGAATTGATCAACTTGGAGTTGGAGGGGTCTACTGCCCATAGGATGGCTAGTAAGGATTTTCACTGTGTGGGCACATTTTAAGCACCTCAAGAGCGGACATGGAGGTTGGCGTTTGGGCCAAATCATCCACAATGTTATAGCTGACTGCAACTCTAGCTATGGCATTATTGGCGACTCTGCGTATGGGGGGGCGCAGGAACGGGGGTAACTGAAGAGGTAGGTTGACCGTTTTGGACGTTGATGCCGCTGATGTGTCAGCGGGTTCGGTGGTTGTATCGTACTAATTTCTTCTAGTTTGCAAGTTGACCTCTTCAGTCGTCACGGCTAGCAAGTGGTGAACACCTGTTTCAGCCGTGGGAGGTGTCCCCAGAGTGTTGGGATTGGGTTGGGGAGGGGGAGCGGTTGCCACCAATCCTTGGACTGGTAGTGGGTTTTTAAGCACCATGGGGGGAGGTCTTGTGGTGTCGGGTTGGGTTGGGCTTGATTTGCAGCGTTGGTGGCCTGTTGGGCCTCGTTTTGAATGGCCTGCTTCTCACAAGCCATGAGGGGACACTCGAATGTGTAGTTCCCATAAACATCACAGAGTGTGCATGGTTGGTTCATGTGCAACAGGGCATTGCGTCTTGGTGCATTCTATCGTGGGGGGTTTTGGTCTGGCCAGTTTGCCATGGCATTATTGGGAGGGTTTGGTTGTTGACCGCCTCCCTGCAGTTGGTTATTTCCTTGGTTGTGGGGCTGGTTATTCCTAGCTTTCCCTTGTTGATTGTTGGGGGCAGGCTCATTGGGATAGTTTTGTTGTGCAAACACTTGTCCCAATGGAGCGGGTGGAGCGGGGGTGGGGGCTTGAACTGATTGCATTGGCAGTGCATAGTATATTTGTGGGGGTGGTGGTGCCACAAATGTGGGAATTTGCCCCACATACTGCTTTGTTATCCAAGCCATGGCCTAAGCCTACTGCGGTGGCGCAGGCTGTGCGTAGGAAGTTGTTGCTCCGGATTGGGACATCATTCTTGCATAGTCTGGGGCTTGGTTTTGGTAAGCAACATTAGCATTGTTGCTTGGTTGTGGTGTAATGGCAGGTGGTGTCGTTCGAGGCTATGGCTATTGGGAGACCAATCCTATGATGCCGTCTGCAGCGTGGGATGCCCTTGATGCATCATGGTATGAGGTACTTGGACTTTGCTATGGGCAGGAGCAAGGTCTTAAGGAACCAATCCAAGAAAATCATGTCATCAAGTTGGATTTTACATAGGCTACGGTGTCGCCACCACTCATCGATATGGTTAGTTATATGAGTGGCAATGCTTTGACGGTAGGATAACAGGATCTCCACCCCCTCATCATATCTGACGGGGGGTTGGAAATACTGTAGGAACATGAAAGCTAGGGAGTTGAAGTCCAGGTACTTGGCTTGTGGTATCTCAATGTACCATTTTGCCGTAGCACCTGTAAGGGTGTGTTGGAATAGCCTCAGCCTGATGGAATCGTCTACAATGTTGTTGGATGAGAACCATAGATGTAATGTCATTATGTGGTTTTGGGGACATTCCCCTGCTTTTCCTTCAAACTTGGGGATGTCTGATGGCAGCTTAGTTGGCATTAGAGGCCAAAACTCTTGATGGCGAATGGGGTCATTTGTTAATCTAGCCAAATCAGGTAAGTTAAGATGAGCCATCAAGGGTAGATTTGACCCCAGGTTGATGTGGGATGGGGCTGTGATGGTGGTGGGGTTTACAGGTGCATAATGCATCTACACAACTAGGGGTACTTGCAGTGGCACCATTGCGGATGGGCCAATTCCCCCATGTGTTGCTAGTGGGCCAGTTTATCTGGTCACTATGGGTGGTGGCAGCTGACTAATAATAGTCTGCATGACTGTGCTTACAGGTTGTGGTGTGGACATGGGTCCACTTGCTAAGGTTAAGCCAAAAAATGGATCCAGATTTGCACCAGCCATGGGGCTTGATGGTGTTGTGTGGAGGTCTGGTTCAGACTGATATGGATCTAAATCAGAATCAGAGGATGTGTGGCCTTCTGATGGTGTGGGAGATTACTGAGAATGGTTTTGACAGTGTCAATTGAGTGTTCCAAATGGTGGTGGTTCGCCTCTTAGGCGTGAGAAAGAGCGTGGAGGATCAATTGTGTTTTTATGTATGAAACTGGTGGGAATGATGTTTGGACCCCGGTTTCAGTGGCTTCCTATTGGTTGTAGGTGGTCACTCGGCCACCAAGACTACCAGAAGACAGCGCTTGGCTTGTTCCTCACAGGTGTTTCTACTCAATTGGAAGGGGTCATTGCCCGTTTCACTTGGAAATTCCTCTCAGCAGCCAGCTACTTTGGGGTTCCTGTGGTACTCCTCACAATGAGTTTCTCGGCAAAGCCCAAGTACTTCCCACAGTTGAAGTAGTCAGGGAATTATGTCCTCAAATACTGCAGAGTTGTTTGTACTTAGTGTCAATTGGTAAATTTTAAGGCTCACTCAGCGTCATGAACTGAGTTGGGTTGATTAGTTGGTATGGTGTATTTGCTTGTTTGTTTTTCTGGTATTTGGTTGCTGCAAATGGTTTATGAATTCATCATGGTAGAGTTCATGTCATTGTGTTTGTGTATGCAAGCATTGAATAATCAAAAATTGTGAACAAATATAGTTATTAACCCTGAATTTGATGGCCTAACTAGATGACTACCTCACATTGATATTCCTCTTCAACCAAGAGAAGG
This sequence comes from Pseudotsuga menziesii, assembly GCA_001517045.1. Lineage (NCBI taxonomy): Eukaryota > Viridiplantae > Streptophyta > Pinopsida > Pinales > Pinaceae > Pseudotsuga > Pseudotsuga menziesii. Next base: position 50,072 of record LPNX010877140.1, read on the forward strand.
TGTTGGGCTCTCGACACAATGGGACTAATCCCATCCGTAGATCCTCAGGTCACCTCCTGAACGCAAGGTTGGTCAACAAGTAGGATGCTTAGCACCGTGAGAATTCCTCCTTCTCTACCCCCTCTACCTTCCAAGTCATCCGATTTTAGTGGTTTGAAAGAATGTTCAATGAAGGGCCTAGATCTATATGAGCTTACCATTCGTCGTATCCCAGAATACCCCAGAGGGTGATGACTGGGTAGAGGAGGAATGGTGATAAAGACAGTTAGTTTTAAGTTGATTTTAGTTAAGCTACATTCATTTGATTAAGCCATTAACATTTACTTGGAATCTACACATTGTTTGTAAAAGAAATTGCAGAAAACAAAAATAGAAACTGAAATTGAACCAGTGTGCTAGACAAAGGTGACTGGGCCGCACTGACAGCCCTATAAAATTGAAGTTTAACTCCTATTAAATTGAAATTGAAGTTCTGTTTGACAGGCCGCACATTTATGATCAAATCTGGCGAGGGGGCCGCAAGATTTTTTTAGAAACAAACGAGAGGGTTGCATAGAATCCATAGACAGTCGCGGTTTGTGTTTCTGGATTGAAGTTGCACTTATCAGGGGATTAAGTGCGCCTTGAGCAAACCTCTTTGGCCATTAAGTGCGCCCTCACCTCACTTTCAACCCCGATAAGAGCGCCATGCCCAGGATTTGGGGTTTTTTGTGGTTCAGAGTCAGATCTGGTCGACAGTAACTTGTACTATGGCCGAATTGACTCAGTTTTTCCTAGCAGAGGCTTCGGCAGTACTGATAACTGAAAATAAACTGGATTTAAAGTGAATTTAACATGAAATTTTTGAAAACTAGGGAAAAAATTTTAAAACTTGAAAATTAAAAATTTGGACTAGGGATCCTGTGGGATTGACCTGGTATGGTCGCCATTTCTATAGCAGGGATTTATCCTTGCTACAGGGGCAGCAATGGCTCCCTTCTATCTATAGGACAGAAGGGTAGGTTCCTGCGTGGATAAATGTAGAAAATAAAAATGGAATGTAAATGTACAGAAACTAAACTAATAATAGAAAGAAGAAAATGGAGAAATGATGGAAACAATGGTGAACCCCTCTGCAAACACAAGTTAGGGTTCCGCTTCCAAAGACCTGCAAACAAAGTCTAAGCAATAATAAACCTAAATACATGTAAAACAATGTTAAGAAATAAACCTGCAAATGAAATCATAGGTTAGAAAGCAAAGAAATCAAATGAACAAAACAAGAATGACAAGCTATACCTTCTCTGGTGGAAATGGGCCACCGTGTCCAAGCTTGTGGAAACACCTCTCTTGGATGGGGGAGCTATGGCTCAATGGAGATGGAGGAGAGGGAATGTGGGTGGCTTGAGAGGCAAAGGTGTCTCAAGGCATCCACGGGCAGCATAACAGTATGCAAGGGAGAAGTGTTTTGAGAGTGACCCCCCACCCTCCTTTTATAGCGTTTTTGGTGTTTTAGGGTTTTAAGCCCTTGGTCCGGGCTTTAGCCCCTTTTTTGGGCTTTTAGCCCCTTCCGCCCTAATTTTATCTCCTTTTAGGGTTTTAGACCCTTTTGGGGGGCTTTAGCTCCTAGGAGAGTATTTTGGGCTCCTTTTTGGGGGTTTTAAGCCCTTTTCTTCATCCTTAGGCTATTTTGAGGGTGCGGGGGTCAAATGGAGTGATATGAGGGTCGTGAGATGGTGTCCTTGGGTGGTGTAGGACATGGAGAGCTGAGTGGGGGATTTTTGGGTTAACAAGCCCTACTCTCAATAGTGGAACCTAAGAATTTTATAGAAGCAAACAAGAATAATGAATGGATCAAAGCTATGAATGAAGAATTAGATCAGATTGAGAAAAATGAGACCTCGGAACTTGTGCCAAGACCTAAAGGTAAGAATTTTATAGGGACCAAATGGGTTTTCAAGAACAAATTCAATCAGGATGGCCAAGTGATAAGGAAATGGGAAATATTAGTATGTAAAGGGTATGCTTAGGTAGAAGGGATTGATTTTGAAGAAACTTATGCTTATGTGGAAATACTTAAAGCAATCACAATGTTTCTAGAACTCTCATGCCATAAAAACTTTAAAGTGTATCAATTGGATGTTAAGTCTGTGTTTTTTAATGGAAAAATAGAAGAAGAGGTTTATATTGAACAACCTGAAGGTTTCCTACTATTAGAAAATAGAGACTATGTTTGCAAACTAAAAAAGCACACTATGGTCTCAAACAAGCTCCAAGGGCCTCGTTTTCAAGGCTAGACAACTATTTAAAACAACAAGGATTTAAGAGAGGGGCCACTGACAGTAATCTCTACTTAAAAATCAAAGATGAAAATATGGTCATTGTTGTTGTTTATGTAGATGACATCATATTTGGAAGCAATTTACAAACACTAAGTGTAAACTTTGCTTCTAAAATGAAGAAGGAATTTGAAATGTCAATGTTGGGTGAACTAACATTCTTCTTGGGGTTGCAATTTTACCAAACAGACAAAGGAATCTTTATCTCTCAAACTAAGTACATCAAAGAAATGATTAAAAGATTTAATATGGAAGACTCCAAACCTGTTAGTACTCCTATGATCACATGGTGCAAATTAAGAAAGGACGATGAATCTCTGGAAGTGGATCATACCATGTACATATCCATGATAGGAATCCTGCTATATGTAATAGCTACAAGACCAGATGTAATGCAAGTTGTAGGTTTGGTTGCTAGGTTCCAATCAAGCCCCAAAGAAATGCATGTAACTACAGTAAAAATAAATTTCAAATATCTGAAAGGTACTATGGATTATGAGTTGTGTACCCAAAGAGTCAAGACTTTATTTTAAAAGCATTTACTGATGCAAATTGGGAAGGAAGTGTTGATGATAAAAAAATTACCAGTGGAGAATCATTCTTCTTAGGAAATTTTTTGGTTTCATTGTTAACTAAAAAAAAACTTCCATTTCACTCTCCATAGCAAAGTACGAATATATTGTTGTTGCATCATGTTGCAACCAGGTCATTTGGATGAAGCAGACACTAGAAGACTTACTTGTGAAGTATGAGCACCCAATAATAATAAATTGCAATAATACCAATTCCATAAACATGTCAAAAACCATGTCATGCACTCTAATACAAAACACATACCAATAAAATATCACTTCCTAAGAGAACGAGTATCCTAGAAGGTTGTCAAACTAGAGTATGTTGACACAAAAGAAGAAGTTGCTGACATTTTCACCTAGCTACTACCTAAGGAATCCTTTGAGCATATTAGACAAAATATGGGAGTGATTCCCTTTCAGAAGTTGTAGAGGAGGAAGCACAATCTCAGCGGGAGATATGAAGACAGGGGGAGTTGTCAAAAAGAAGAAACATAGGAAATTTCCAATGGCATAACATGTTATCCTTTGTTATTGTTTTCAAAGGGGGGGAGGTTTAGATATTGCTATCAATTCCAAAGGGGGGTATTGTTGAAAATATAAGTTGTCATTGATGTCAAAGGGTTTCACGTATGACAAAGGAATAACCAGTAGATATGATAGTAGGATGAATTTAGCAATGACACAAAGGAATAACCAGTAGATATGATAGTAGGATGGTTTTAGAAATGACACAAAGGAAAGTCAGTACTGAGGAATTAGACATCGATGATGAACCTGTAGGACTAAGTCTGTGTAGGTATTAATGGTTGAGATCATGGTAAGATCAAATCCACGACTATGGTTGAATTTTGCAAGTTAAAGTTGCGAATGAGATATATTGATAATCCTCATTCATATGCTTGAAGATCGTGCGATGGAGATTAAAGGTGGAATAATATCAATGGCTGAAGAGGATTTCACAGATTTAATAGCGAGGAGGATAAAAAGGGAGTTGGACTGTGAAATCAAAAACTAATTGCCAAGAAGGAGATCGAGATCAATGGTCGAGGTTGTTCATAGAAGCAAATCAACGGTTGTTAGTAATTCCAATGAGAGAACTAGCACGGATAAATAAAATTCTGATGTATGCAAAATTTCCTTAAAATCCACTTTATGATATTTGGAGTCCACCATCGATCTAGATCTGACGGTCCTCATGGATTTCGCATATTCAACTAGTAGGTGAGTTAACTGCTGAGATGGGAGCGAAATTTCATTAAGAAATGATTAACAATGTTGATGGTCCAGATCAGTCGAGAGAAATGTGGAAGTCAATTTTGAGAAGATCGATGACAATGAGTGATTTCCGCACAAAGAAAAGAGAAAATCCACAAATCCACATTTGATTGTAGATCAACGGTTAGGATTTAATCTGTGACTAAATATACAGTGGTGAATTATTTCCACACAAAGAAAAGTGAGGATCCACAATCTACATTAGATTGTAGATCGATGGACATAGGTGAACCTGCAAAGAAATCAACGATTCATAAGAAAAGCAGAAGGCAGAAAGCAGAAGACAAGAAATCAAGGTATAGAATAATAAGCGTTTCTGCAACCCAAAGTCCGGAAGGCAAAAAGGGGAGGCGAAAAGCAGAAGGTGGAGAATCGCGAAAAAAACTGTGGGAAATGTCACAGTTCCGCATTCTACAGCCCGTGATCCGGAAGATCAACAATCAGAAAGATGTTCGTGAAAGATCGACAGTGCAGAAATATTAGAGCGAAAAATGGAAGGCGAAGAATTCTGAAAGAAACATTTGAATTTTTTAGAACCTGCATTCTAGATCTTGCAATCCAAAAGATCGACAGTCAGGAGACATCCGTAAAATATTAACGATGAAAAAAGATTGGTTCGAAAAGTGAAAATCAGGAAATGATATTTGGAAAACGTCACATATCCAATATCTGATTTACACCTCAAATCGACGATCACAAAAATTGAAGGAGATCAACGGTGCATAATGGTTGAGGCAGAAAGATAAGTGCAGAAATACACCTTGAGAAATGTCATAGTTAGTCGATCCGCAGTATGGGAGATCAACGGTCATGAAGAGATTGAAGGAGATCAACGGTGCGGAACGGTTGAGGCGGAAAGCTAAGTGCAGAAAGACATTTTGAGAAATGTCACAGTTCGAAAATCTGCATACCGCATCCTATCTTAGATATACGGTCAGGAAGAATCCTGATATAAAATCAACGACTCAGGATGGTTGCGGAGATGGAGAATGCAGAAGGTCACGACTAGAAGATTAAACAACAAATCGATTAACTAGGAATTATCTTAGTTGTTTTGAAAAGGCACAATCGAAGAATGAAATGATGCAATGGTGAAGAGATTTGTCTGCAGGAAGCATGAAGCTATTTATTGAAGGAAAGAACTTGTCTCTGTGATTGCGCATGACAGAGTTCAAGAAGTGAATAGCAGACTGATAAAAATCAGTCCAGGGTGGCAGGGTGGTGCTAGGGTAGGATATAAATCTGCAAAGGGTGTTGTAGCATCATTGTATGTTGTAGCAAGTAGAAATCCAAGGTTTTGGAGCATCCTTGTCTATTGAAGCAGGCAGAAACCCAAGGTGTTGGAGCATCCTTGTCTGTTGTAGCAGACAAAAACCCAAGGTGTTGTTGCATCCTTTCTGTGGCAGTATATAAATAAATTTTGTACATTAATCTTATTAATGAGTTTGAATTGGTGGTTTTATTTTTGAATTTTCCATGATAACATTTGTGTCTTAACCTGTTTGATTCATTTTGTGTTTTTTTATTTTAAAATAAAAAGACAATACTGATTCACCCCCTCCCTCTCAGTATTGTGGGATAAACCAAAACCTGCTTGGTCCCAGACTAAGAACCCTAGGAGATAGTTGGGGACCCTACGGTACCTTCTAAGGACTTACTCTACTTGGTTACCTGACCAAGAACACTAGTTAACTGACTAGAATTCCATCATACCGATTGAAATGGAAAGTCTCGCCACCCGTGAGCATATACATGACAAGTGACCACTGTCACCTTATCACTTATCCTTAACTTGTTTGGAATCCTAAGCCTCCTATGGGAGATCCCTATATTGACCCTGCAAAGGACAGTAAAGCACAAAAGGTCTTATGTATATGCGAAATAAGTGATTAGTGCCTAAATGGAGTCTAAACAAGAGTGAACAAGTATCGATGGGATAATTTAAGTGTTGTTTATTAATTTTACTTATAACCATGCATTCATCTAATTATAAGCAGATAGTGACAAATAACAAACATGTCCACCATCAATTAGTATATCAGCTACCTTCCTATAGTCATTTTGTTGAACCCTTGAAACAACTAGAAGCATAAAAAACCTGCCAGTTGTATACATGTGTAATTGTGACAGTATAGGGTTTTACTTTTACCAGCAACAAGTATAGGTGCAGCAATGTATGACAAACATAGGCCAAAGTTGTCAGTCGCAAACATATATGATGGAAGAAAGTGATATTTATACTAGATGCCAATATTAGTGTTATCATCCAGAAATCACATATATTAGATCGTCAAATGATTGCACCAATCGTAACATACAATAGGTGGACTAGCAATCAAACTCATTTGTTCAAACCATATTTACGGTGGCACCATAAGAATAATAAGCATGTGTTCATGTAACCACATTCACAACAATCAGAATTTGTTAAATTATCTCATAGCAGTGTTAGTATTAACAGACTATATGCATTTTATAATCTATTCCCAATATCATTTATATCAGTCATCATTCATACCATATCACCATAAGTTTGACCACTACACTACTCTTGTCGATCACTATCAGTCATGACATTCCCTTGGGCCTTGTCCATAGTCGTGAAAAAAAATTGAGTGAATTAACGAACCAGGTCTGACTAGAAAGGAGGTATCAATTCTTCGTTTAGCGTACTTATCAAAATGCAAAAACAATACCTAATATTAACCTCTCATGTGTTCATCAACACTAACTAATTGTCTATGTACATAGGCTATAAGGAGCATGATAGGATTATGGTGAGGGAACTTCCACTGCAAGGGCCGTACAGAGGCTCAGTTAGAGTGGGTCGCGATTCACTTGCAAAGTGCGCAAGAAGGATTAGCATGGGGGTAGCAACAAGCTTGGAAAAATTGGCACATGACTACGAGGGGATAGGGGAAAGGGTTTCCATTGGGCAGCGAGAGTAAAAAAGGAGGGCTAGTGAGGATTGTCATAGGTGGGAGGAGGCCAAGAGAAGTTGTCACATACTACATCCGAGTGGAGGAGGGATCAACACTATGCTGCTACGAAGAACCCGCAATGAAGGAAAACAGGCACATGGTCAAGGATGATATGAAAGGGAGTGGCTACATGCAGATAAAAGGAATTCAATGAAGCTATCGAAGTTGAAGGTTGTCGAGGATTAGGAAATGGTTTACTTTGAGAGTTACATGAGGTGACAAGTTTAGAGAGCATTAGAGGAAATTTCAACTCAAAATGGGCCTTTTAACTTTTATTCAAATTCCATGTCATCATGTGTTAGCCAATGAAATTGCTTTAAATTTGAAATACCGTATAGGTCTTAAACATTTTTTTAATATAAATTTGGGGATAGGTATCATAAAAAAAACTACTTTTTTTGTTTGTATTTTAGACATATATCCCTGTGTTTTTACTCAAATTTCGATCGAGAGAGCTCGTTGGATGCGGAATTAAATTCTGCATCCAACGAGTACCCACTCGGCATACTTTTGACAGACCCCGCTACCCCAAAAACAAGAAATACCTGAAAAAATGGAATGATGACATGTCCAGGGTAGAGGGGTCCGTCAAAAGTATGCCAAGTGGGTACTCGTTGGATGAGGAATTTAATTCTACATCCAACGAGCTCTCCCGATCGAAATTTGAGTAAAAACACAGGGAGATATGTCAAAAATACAAACAAAAAAGTAGTTTTTTTCTTTTCTTCCTCCAAAATTAATAAATATTATTTTATTATTTTAACTATTATTTTATTAGTTCATTTTAGGAGGCCCATTTTGAGTTGAAATTTCCTCTAATGTAGCCCGCGGGGAAAGGTAAACGCTGATATAGCAGCAAAAAGGGGGAAACAGAGTTATGGGCGATGAGTTAGCAGGATGAAAGTGGTGGCAAAGGTGGAAAATTAGGAAAAGGTATAGTGAAGGAATGATAAGGACCAACGAAGGGGAGAAAAGGGGGAAGCGATACGTTGTTAGGTGGACGCAACCTAGGGTTTCCTTCAAGATGGACCCAAGGACGCGGGAAGGATGGAAAGGGAAAACACGAGGATTGGAAACGGAGGAAATATCAAAACCAGGGAAGGTGGAAAAGGGTTGCGAGGTAGCTGGAAGGAAACTGTTGGAGGGAGAAATTTAGAAGGCCGCTAAGGTAGCAGTGAGTGCTTTAGGTGATGGTAGAGGAAACGCAGTATAACCCTAGAAACTAACCCTAGGAAAGGTTCTTATTAAAACTAAACTAACCTAGAAAAAGACCTAAGAACTAACCATAAACTTAAACCAAGACTAAAGATAATTTAAACCTATATTAGCCTAAGTTAAACCTAATAACTAACCCTGGACTAGATTTGTGAGAAGGAAATAGTGTGAAAACCTAGGGAATACCCTAGCACTAGCCCTACCTAACCTAGGGTTTCTGAGGAGGAATGCTAACCTAGTGAGGAAGGTTCTTAGGTTAAGCAACTAGCCTAGAAAAACTAAGAAAAAACCCTAGGGCACCCTCACAAAGAGACGTGTCGTCGTTTGCTAAGGTGACAAGAGGAAGGTAAAGGCCTATCCTAGGGAAAAATGCAGCTCTAAGGCCACCACTAAGACTCAAACTTGCACATCCACCAACATCCAACAAAAAGGTAAGAATCCTTACCTCTTTGTGCTTGTGTTCATCCAACAAATCGAAGCATCACCAAAAGCAGAGATTCACCAAAGAATTACCAGAAAAATAGCTTGCATTAACCAAAAAACTTCCTTACTAGGAGCGCATCCATCCAGAGAAACCCTAAGAAGGGTAAAACAAGTGCATAATGATTTATCCCATAAGTTTTGTTTTAAAAATGAAAGTGAGGAGATCTATTTATATGATCTCACACTCACTTTTACAAATAAAATCCAGGTTGACATGCCTTAAAACAAGTAATTTTGTAATTGTCAAATGTCAACATAAAATTAAAAGAAAATAATAATAAAATATAGACTAAGGTAGGCTGCCTGGGGTATTTGCATCCCTAGGTTCCAAAACACGCTCAAATAAGCTAATCATTCTCAATGACGAATGGGCTGGAGGAAGGGTGTTATGCCCCATATAACCCCCTAGAATACTATAAAATCCCTCAACGAGCTCCTCAAAGCATGGAAATGACCTGGCATGGAAGATGTATTCCTCTGAGGAAAGAAGGCCATTGAGAGTAAGGACCCACTGAATAAAGGTCCATGAGGGTGTATGAAGTGGCCGCGACTGAAGACTAGTGTCTCATGGATGAAGCAGAGGCCAGCAGAGTGCGTAAGAAGGGAATGGAGCCATGAGACCTAGTAGTCAACCTTTAGGGGCCTCGAAAACCAAACTAGAGGTTAAAACCCTCTTTAAAAGGGCAGTCAGCAATGCCATTAAGCCATAGTACCATTAAAGGAGGACCAAAGGGTCCAGCGATGACCGTCGTCACTCAATAACACCCCTCCTAGTGAAAAAATTGTCCCACTCTCCCTGGGGTACACCTTAAGGTGCGTTGGGTACAAGTGAAGCATAACGCTCCCCGATAATGGGTCTCACAACTGCATTATCTCTAACACATTGTGAGGATTGTAACATACCTACGCAAAATTGAAACAATTATTTCTCCCAAATCTAAGATACAATCAAAAAACCTAACCTTCATTGATAATAAACTAATATCAAGGATATCCCTAGTGGAATGAATGATAATTGTGAGGATTTATTTTTTTTACCACGGGAAAATCAACCTCCCAAAGGTATATCCAACAATGCACAAGCCAGATATACCAGTAACTTGTTAACTAAATTGTCATTAATGACAGCATGTGTGTGTCGGTGTGTCTTGGTGCCCCTTGAGGAGCCCCTAAGGGTTAAGTGTCAATGTCTAAGGAGAATTTTCAACCTTTTCCAAGCCCTTTGAACCCTTGAGACATTGCCAAAATCCCTGTCGAGTGTTCAAGTAACCCTAAGTTTTCTTATGGTTTCCCAGTACCACAACTATGCTCTATTACCCTAGAATGTGTTCATAGTGGGTTGAAGAAGTTCCAATAGTCCAAATGACCCTTTCAATGGTCGTTTCCCCAGTCATGGTACCCTAAGAAAAGCCTTGGCACCACAGACCTTGATGGTTATGTGTCTTCACTTGTGGTAACTCTAATGACCTAACAAAATACTCTAAAATCCTTGTCTTTGATCTCTAAGCCTACAACCTACCCTTTGCCTTAAAAACACTAGTATTTCCCTAACATATAAAACCCTAATAAAATTTTAATAAGCGATCAAGTATTAAAGAAGTGTTTTAAAATATGGGCACACACCTTGGTAAAGTTTTTTTAAAGAACTAAAATATAATTAAAATATTAATTAAGTAGGAATATTTAAACTTGTTAAAACATAAATCCCTAAACTTGTGACAAAAGAAAAAAAACTTTACAAATAAAATGATAATAATAAAATATTTTTTAATATATTAGATCCCTAACCTCCAACGTTGAACACTCTTTAAACAAAACCTTTTTATTGAGAAATCCTCTTCAAACAAGTTGGCCCCATAAAATGCTTTTGAATTAAATTAAAATTTAATTTTAAAAAAAACCTTTAAAGAGGTCGGCCCTAGACTCCTCCTAAAACGTGTATAAATATACTTATACTTGTCACAGTCTAAACCATCAAAAATCTACGATCTATCTGAGGAATTTCGGAAGAAGCAGGTATGTGAGTTTTTTACAACAGATTTAGAGGAGCAAAATTAGAGGAGCAGACAGAAAAGTTAACTGTTTTGGGATTCGAGTTTTGATCTTCTTTGACTCAGATCTGATAGTAAACTAAGGCTCTCTTTCCTTGGGTTAAGTAGCAGCAGTATGACTCAGGTTTTTACATTGGTTCTTTACTGAGTTTTATTTCGCAGACTGAGGAAATAAACAATAGTTAGCAGACCTAAGTTTTGCCTTTTTGGTGGCAATTCTTTTCATTTGTTTGACTAAGGATTCTCAGGTTTTGGAGTAGCTGTCGAAGGTTTTTTGGAGGGTTTCTTACAATAGAAAAGAAGGAATCACCAAGATGGAAAATAGACCTCCTTTCCTTTTATTTTCGGCAGAGTTTCGGAGCAATAAGTCTATGGTTTTCTTTTTGTGGGTTTTGGCAGCAGAAGAGAGGAACAGATCCGAATTTTTTAGTAGAAGAACAGTCTTTTTTCAAGTATATTACAGTCTGAGCTTGGTGTGGACAGATCCATATGAATTTTCACAAACACATCCCCTTTTGACAGTATTTGATTTGGCGCTGAAGACTCGATACGTACAAGCATAGCTTGGTGTTACTACTGCTTGAATTTTGGGGTTAAGATGATCATAAATAGTCCCAATTCTTCCTAAAATCAAAAGGTCAACCACAGTCACAAGTTGAAGCAGTGAAAGGTCAGTTTTGTAACAAGGTTGTATAAAATATCATAAACAATGATATGTGGGAAACAGTATATGTGTGTGTGTATGTGTGTGTGTCTGTGTACAAGTGTGGAAGTGTGTGGCAGTGACATATACAGAGATGATTTGGCAGTGATCAGAGTGTAGAGGTTATCAATGATAGATTCAAAGTTTGGTACATGACAAGTCCACATGTTCAGCAATTTCTTCATATCAGGGTGGCAAGATGGGGCAAGGAAAGGAGGTTGTAGCCGGAAGACTAAGGAGTTGAAGCTTCCTTCAGGTTGCATCTTGTAAATCAGGGGGTTGTAGCCTCCTTCTAGTTGCAGCTAGAAAATTGAAGTATTTATCATAAGGGGGTTGTTTCCTCCTTCTAGTTATTTCTGGAAAACTATTTTTAAAAGGATTCCATGGTTTTACCCCCATAACTTGGGTTTCCACGTCAAAAAATATTGTGTACTGTGTAGCTTGTTATTTTTATACACATTGATGATATGTTGTGATCGGTGATCAACAACCTTCTTTTGATTAAAAATTTAAATTGTACAAATATTGATTCACCCCCTCTTAGTATTTCAACAATTGGTATTAAAGCGGGTTCCTTAATAACAGACTAAGCGCTGGAAGGTAATTATGGGGAAGTTTGCTAAACAAAAAAAATCTGGAACACCCTTGTTTGATGGGAGAAACTATGCATTCTGGAGCATAAGGATGAAAGCCTTCATATAAGCTCAAGGAATTAAAATATGGCAAAGTATCGAAAATTGGTACAAAGTACCAAAGTTTGTGCCAAAAGATGCAGATGAGTTGGTTCAATATAACAACAACTCAAAGACCATAAATCATCTCCTTGATTCTATAGATGAATTTGTCTTCAACAAAGTGATGAATTGGCCCTCTACAAAAGAAGTGTGGGACAAACTCCAAATCACATATGAAGGATACAACAAAGTCACGGAAGCCAAACTTCAAACATACAAAGGACAATTTAGAAAGCTAAGGATGAATGAAGACAAAGACATAGCATCCTATATTCTTCGTGTTGATCAGCTTGTGAATACCATCATAGGTTTGGGAGAAGAGGTTGAGGAGGCTATAGTTGTTCGAAAAATTCTAAGAACTCTTCCCAAAAGATTCAACCCCAAGATCTCTGCCCTAGAAGAAAGAAAAAATCTAAAGACTATGGCAGTGGATCAACTGCATGGGACTCTAGTATCTTACTAAATAAGAATTGAAGACAAAGACACGTCAAGAAAGGAAGCAGCATTCAAGGTCTCCTCCAAACATGTCGAAAAGAACAAATAAACAAAGGACAAGCCAACAAGTGATGAATCTGATGATGAAGAAATAACCTACTTTGTTCAGAAATTAAATAGAGGCACTGGAAAATACAAAGGTAAGCTACCTCTTAAATGTTTTTCATGTGGAAAGATAGGTCATTTTGCTTCTAAATGTTCATATGCAAAGAACTCAGATAGTGATGAGGATGACAATTTTAAACCCTACAAGAAGTATGATAATTACAAGAATAAGAACAGAAGAAAGTTTGCAAAGAAGAAAAGTCTCTACACAAAAAGAGACAATATCTCATTCAGTGGTGACTCTGACAATGACAATGATAGTGATTCTGATGATGACGGTGAACCAGATAAAGTACTCTTTATGGCAATAAACTCGGAGAAGGATCCTAATAGTAATGAAGAATCCGAAGATGAAGGAGAAGTAGATCTTGAGGAATAACTTGTAAGCGCCTTGAAAGAGATGAAGAAAGTCAGGAAAGAGAATAGGATGCTTAAGGAAGAGGCACAATGATTTGAACAAACCATTGTTGACCTGAAGACCAAACTAGAAGAATCCAAACGAGTTGAAGACTCTCTTACTGAACAACTAATGAAAAATGTAAGAGAAAAAGAAAATCGTGAGGCTGAGATAGTATCTCTGAAGAACAAGCTGTAGACAAAAGATATCACAAAAGGTTATGAAAACAACTCCAAGGTTCTAGAACAAATCGTCAGCAATCATAATCCATTCTTCGACAAGACTGGTATAGGATACAAGCAGAATACCAATGAAGCCTCAAGATTAATGTTGACAGATAACGAAAAGAATCCAAGAAGTTATGCAGAAGTTGTTAAGGACTCCACAAATGAAGAAGAGATCGAATGTCAACCAGAACAACCCTTATCAAAAGCAGGGCTAGTAGAAAGACTAGATCTCAGAAAAGAACCTCCTTCATATATTCCCAGGTATGGATATTTATTTTATGGGAATTGCTTTACATGCAGAATATTTGGACACAAAGTTGTAAACTGTTTTCAAAGAAGAAAATTTGAGACAAGGAATAGCCTTGCAAGCCTCAGACGACCATAGTACAATAACAGATTTGGTCCCTTGAGAACAGAAATAGAATGTTACAAGTGTAACAACTTTGGACATATAGCCAGAAATTACAGAAAGAAGATACCAGCAGTAAGAAATGAGGACATTCCCAGTAAGGTATGGATCAAACACAAGAACAACTACAAATGTGGAATTGCTCTTCAAGCTCAGAATCACAACTACGGTAAATGGTGTGTTGATAGCGGTTGCTCCAAGCATATGACAGGTAACAAATATGCTTTTGTCAATATTGAAAAGGCTAAAGGATCTGTATCATTTGGGAATAAAAATTCAACAAAAGTATTGGGAAAGGGAACAGTAAAGCTCGCAAAAACTCCCTGGTTGAAAATGTCTTGCTTGTAGATAGCATGAAACATAATCTGCTAAGCGTCAGTCAGATGTTTGATCAAGGACATGAACTCATCTTAACTCAAAAGGATGCAAAATAAGGAAGTAAGGATCAAGGAAGTTAGTAGCCACAGCCACTAGGACTCCAAACAACATATACGTCTTGGATGAAATTGAGTCTGAGAAATGTCACGTGGGAAAAGAAGATGAAAGTTGGATTTGGCACAGAAGAATGGGTTATATACATTCTGACAATTTGGTCAAAATCTGCAAAACCAAGCAGTTCGAAATATGCCGAAAGTTACAAAGCCTGCTAACTCGATATGTGAACAATGTCAACATGGAAAACAAACAAGAGTGCATTTTAAGACGAAAGAGCATTCTTACAAAACCTTTGGAGCTCGTTCACACTGACCTATGTGGACCAACCAAAAGAAAAGGACTGAATGGTGAAAAATATTTCATGCTACTCATTGACGACTATACTAGGATGACATGGGTATGTCTTCTCAATAGGAAGTCAGAAGCATATGGATGTTTCAAAATGTTCAAGGAACTAGTCGAGAATGAAACAAGGTCACGAATCAAGTGCCTTAGATCTGACAATGATGGAAAATTCACTTTTGATGAATTCAAAAAGTATTGTGAAGAGCATGGAATAAAGAGACAATTTTCAGTAGCCAGAACACCTCAGCAAAATGGAGTTGTTGAAAGAAAGAATAGATCAGTAATGGAGATGGCTCGAACCATGTTGAATGAATCCAAGTTAAATGAAAAAATTTGGGGACATGTAGTTCATACAACAGTACACATCTTAAATAGAGGATTAATGAAGAAAAAAAATGATAAAACTCCCTACAAGCTATGGACCAGAAGAGCAGTAAGTGTACGACACTACAGAATCTTTGGAAGCAAGTGCTGCATCAAAAGAAAAGATAAGAAGATTGGAAAATTTGACTCTCGAGTAGATGAGGGAATATTCGTTGGATATTCATCCAAGAGGAAAGCTTACAAATGCTACAATCTGATATTAAACAAAGTGATCGAAAGCATTAATGTGAAGATAGTTGAAGGAAGACTAACATCATCCAGAGAAGACTCGAAAGAATTAGACGATGAAGAAGAGGAAGGTTCCAATAAAAAGGAAGTGAAGAAAATTAAGGTGGAAGAACAACAAGATGAGGATGAAGAAAAACTCATGGAAGATGAAGAACATAATCATCCAACTATCAAACAAGAAGAACTGGATGATCAACTAACACCTAAGAACTGGTACCAGAAGAATTATCCACCAGATCAGATTATTGGTGATAAGGATGTCGGAATAAGAAGCAGAAGAAGACAATCCGGAAGAAATGAGGAGGTACACTTCTCTCTTTTGTTTAAAGTTGAACCAAGAACTTTTGGAGAGGCTAGTACAGATGAGCAGTGGGTCAAAGCTATGGAAGGGGAAGTAGATCAAATTGAGAAGAATGAAACCTGGGAACTTGTCCCTAGACCAAGTAACAAGAATGTAATTGGCACAAAGTGGGTTTTCAGAAACAAAATGAATGAAGATGGACAAGTGATCATAAACAAGGCTCGATTGGTTTGCAAAGGATATGCTCAGATCGAAGGAATAGACTTTGAAGAAACATATGCACCAATAGCCAGAATGGAAGCTATCAGAATGATTTTGGCTTATGCTTGCTCCAAAGACATCAAAGTGTATTAGATGGATGTAAAATCAGCCTTTATGAATGGGGAATTAGAAGAAGAAGTCTACATCGAACAACTAGAAAGATTTCAGCTTTCAGAAAACGAGGACTATGTATGCAGACTCAAAAGGGCCATATATGGACTGAAACAAGCTTGGTACTCCATATTGGACAAGTACTTACTACAATAAAACTTTAAGAGGGGAAGTGCAGATAGAAATTTGTACATCAAGCAGGACAATGACAGCATACTCATCATTGAAGTTTATGTTGATGATATCATCTTTGGAAGTCATTAAAGGAATTTTGGGGTCTAAAATGGGCCTTCTAAGGAAAATAATAAAATAATAGTTAAAATAATAAAATAATAGTTAAAATAATAAAATAATATTTATTAATTTTGGAGGAAGAAAGAAAAAAAACTACTTTTTGTGTTCGTATTTTCGATATATCTTCCTGTGTTTTTACTCAAATTTCGATCGGGAGAGCTCGTTGGATGCGGAATTTGATTATGCATCCAAAGAGTACTCGGACTGCATACTTTTGACAGACCCCGCTACCCCAAAAACAAGAAATACCTGAAAAAAACGTGATAATGAATGTGATGATGTCATCATCATGTTTTTTCAGGTATTTCTTGTTTTTGGGGTAGCAGGGTCCGTCAAAAGTATGCAGTCTGGGTACTCATTGGATGCATAATCAAATTCCAATCCAACGAGCTCTCCCGATCGAAATTTGAGTAAAAACACAGAGAGATATGTCGAAAATACGAACAAAAAAAGTAGTTTTTTTTATGACAAATATGTCAATTCAACCATTATGATTGTCTCATTTAATTGAAATTCTATTGGTTCTTGAATTCCAACTCACAAGAACTTATTTTGGCACGTTTTCTTATAAGGCCCATTTTAGACCCCAAAGTTCCTCTAATGGATGATGATTCACTAAGTCAACAATTTGCTAAGGACATGCAGAAAGAGTTTGTAATGTCATTACTCAGTGAATTGACCTTCTTCTTGGAACTCCAGATATCTCAAAGAACAGAAGGCATTTTTATTGCTCAGACAAAATACATTAAGGAAATGTTAAAGAAATTCCAGATGGGAGATTGTAAACCTGTGAGTACTCCTATGATCATCGGTTGTAAGCTGAGCAAGGAAGATGAATCTAAGGAAGTGGATCAAAGGATCTAGGGATCAATGATTGGTAGTCTGCTATATGTAACAGCCTCCAAACCAGATGTGATGCAAGTCGTTGGACATGTTGCAAAATTTCAAGCTACTCCAAAAGAGACTCACACTATAGTAGTTAAAAGAATCTTCAGGTATCTCAAAGGAACTATAGATTTTGGACTTTGGTATCCAAAAGGGAATGAGCCAACACTGATAGTTATTCAGACGTGGACTGGGTAGGATGTGTTGATGATAGAAGAAGAACTAGTGGAACAACTTTCTTTCTAGTTAATTGTCTGGTATCTTGGTCAAGCAAAAAGTAGTCTTCAATGTCCTTATCAACTGCAGAAGCAGAATATATAGCAGCAACAGCTTGTTGTACTCAGATTCTTTAGATGAAGCAGACCCTGCAAG
Source organism: Pseudotsuga menziesii (assembly GCA_001517045.1). Classification (NCBI taxonomy): domain Eukaryota; kingdom Viridiplantae; phylum Streptophyta; class Pinopsida; order Pinales; family Pinaceae; genus Pseudotsuga; species Pseudotsuga menziesii. Next base: position 67,656 of record LPNX010877140.1, read on the forward strand.
ACATACATGTGACATGCAATGATTCCTATTCTATAGTGCCATTAGTATCTCCAAGAATCCAGCTATGCATTCCAAAACCAAGCACATTCCAATCAAATTTCACTTTCTTCAGGAACAGGTCACATAAAAGAGTATCAAGTTGGAATATATCAGGACAAAAGAACAGGTTGCATACATTTTTACTAAGCCTCTCCCAAGAGAGACTTTTGAGTACCTCAAAGAAAAATTGGGAGTCATACTATCTCCTAATTGAATTCATCTATCTTCAACAACACTACAGTATCAGAGGGGAAGCATGGCAGAAGTACCCTTTGCCATTGATGCCAAATGGGGAGAAAAAGTTGAACAAGGTAGGTTAAAGAAGCATGAGCTAAGGGGGAGTTTTGTGGACAAAGGAAGCTCATTCGAAGGGGGAGCTTATGGACAAGTGTGTGTCGGTGTGTCTTGGTGCCCCTTGAGAAGCCCCTAAGGGTTAAAGTGTTAATGTCTAAGGAGACCTTTTGACCTTGTCCAAGCCCAATTCTGAAGCCCTTTGAGCCCTTGGGACATTTCCAAAAGCCCTGTAGAGTGTTCAACTAACCCTAAGTTGTCTTATGATTCCCCAGTACCATAACTATGCTCTATTACCCTAGAATGTGTTCTTGGTGGGTTGAAGAAGTTGCAAGAGTCCAAATGACCCTTTCAGTGGTCATTTCCGTAGTCATGGTACCCTAAGAAAAGCCTTTGCAACCCCACACCTTGATGATTATGTGTCTTCACTTATGGTAACTCTAATGTCCTAACAAAATACCCTAAAATCCTTGTATTTGATACCTAAGCCTACAATTTACCCTTTGCCTTAAAAACACTAGTATTACCCTAACATATAAAACCTTAATAAAATTTTAATAAGTGATAAAGTATTAAAAAAGTGTTTTTAAAATATGGGCATACACTTTGGTAAAGTTTTTTTTAAAGAACTAAAATATAATTAAAATATTAATTAAGTAGTAATATTTAAACTTGTTAAAGCATAAAGCCCTAAACTTGTGACAAAAGAAAAAAAACCAAAGTTTTGACTTTTTGGTGGCCCTTCTTTCCATTTCTTTGACTCGGGATTCTTGGGTTTTGGACCAGTCCTCTAAGGTTTTTCGGAGGGTTTCTTATAGCAGAAAAGCAGGCAGAACCACGCTGGAAAACATACCTCCTTTCCTTTTATTTTTGGCAAAGTTTTAGAGCAGTGAGTCTGTGGTTGTCTTTTTGTGTGTTTTGGCAGTAGGAGAGAGGAACAGATCCGAATTTTTTAGCAGCAGAACAATCCTTTTTCAAGTTTGTTACAGTCTGAGCTTGGTGTGGACAAAGCCATCCGAATTGTCACAATCACATCCCCTTTTGACAGTATTTGATTTGGTGCTAAACACTCGAGACTTATAGACATAGCTTGGTCTCACTGTTGCTTGAAGTCTAGGGTTAAGATGATCATAAACAGTCCCAAGTCTTCCTGAAATCAAAAGGTCAACCACAGTCACAAGTTGAAGTAGTGAAAGGTCAATTTTGTAACAAGGTATATATAAAATATCATAAACAATGATATGTGGGCAATAGTATATATATGCGTGTACAAGTGTGGTATGCAGTGTTATGAGCATGTGTAAAAGGTACAGTTGTACAAATGTATGTACACTATTGTGTGGTAATTACAATGACGTGTAATACAAGGGGTATGAAGTTATAAGATAATGATGTGCACTTTATGTTAATGACATGATACATATTGATGTGATGCCATAATATGCATGTTGTGATGTGATGACACACTTCTATGCACTATGATGTGTACTTGATACTTACATATCTGATAATGATTGTACCTACCTGATGATGACGGTTCATACTTGATGCACACTTATAATGATGCAGGCAAAGAAGAACTATGTGTTCAATGATAGTGTATGATGATGTGTACAAGGATGTACATGAAAAGTGTTTGGCAGTGATATAGGGATGATTTGGCAGTGATCAGAGTGCAGAGGTTATTAGTAGGAGATTCAGAGATTGGTACGTGACAGGTCCACGGGTTCAGCAGTTTCTTCATATCAGGGTGGTAGGACGAGGCAAAGAAAGGAGGTTGTAGCCTCCTTCCGATTGTCGCCAGAAAACTAGGGAGTTGAAGCTTCCTTCAAATTGTAGCATGTAAATCAGGGGGTTGTAGCGTCCTTCCAGTTGTAGCTGGAAAATTGAAGTCTTTACCATAAGGGGGTTGTTGCCTCCTCCAGGTTATTTCTAGAAAACTAGTTTTAAAAGGCTTCCGTGGTTTTACCCCTAAAACTTGGGTTTCCACGTCAAAAATAATTGTGTACTATGCAACTTGTTACTTTTATACACATTGATGATGTGCTGTGATTGGTGATCAGCAACCTACTTTTGATTAAAATTTTAAATTATACAAACACTGATTCACCCCCCTCTCAGTATTTCAACATAACTTGTGACTCAGCAAGGATCGTCCTGAAACAGAGCAACAAAATCCAAATAAAAGCAAGAAAAATATATCTTGGATATAAGCTGCAAACCATAACGTTAAGTTTTAACTATATTCACAAGTGTTAATGAAAGTGAACATAAAAATGAACTTGAACATGAAATAAAAGTCACCACACCATTTTGTTGGGTAGTTCTGCTAGTTCGTACATAACAAGAACATAAAAAGGAACTTGAACGTGAAATAAAAGACACCACACCGTTTTGTTGGGTCTAGTTCTGCTAGTTCGTACATAACAAGAGATTGAAAAAAAAATGGAAGATGCAAGCAAGAAAATCTATTATAATGATCAACTGTCACGTTACAACTCAACCAGCTTCTACATAAGTCGCTGGCTCCCCTCCTTAGTATGGAGGAGCATCTGAATGAGCTAAATGACAATTTGCTTGACAGCATAAATGTTACAAGACCATGATTATACCATGTAACCTTTATACTACATATAATGCACATATCTGAGTACTGGCATGAATCAACACTGCCCACAAAGTTGATGTTGATTAAATCCTTGTCCTCACTGCAAAAAAATCAGTTTTGTATCCTTGGTGACATCCCACCGCTGCAAACAAATATCCTTTCATGTTGTTACAGTAATATATGTTGTCATGAAAGGATCTAAATGTTGTGACTGGAAGGAGAAGACAAAATTTCTTCTAAAAATACCTTCCACAACGCTCTATCAATATCCTTAGCAGTTCCTGAACTTGAAGGTCAGAAGCTTGCCTTCACAGAATCACAAATATGTATCAAGCTGCACTACTCCTTGATGAGAGAAGAGAATTCTCCACTGCCAAATCATGTCGAAGGTCTCCACGTAGCCACAGCATTACTTATTCTTCCCTTCCAGCCAAATAACATCCAATTACTATCTTCGTCCACTCCAAAATCCTTGTGATAGAATGATTTTACCTTATCCCTGGCTTTAGAGAGAATAGCTTGATCCAGAGGAAGCTGTACGAAACCAGCTCGCTGAATCCTGACCTGCCACTGTTTATAAGTTTCTGGTCTTTCCACTCTTTCTAATCCCTCACATGCAACAACATTCAAGATCTCTCGGCCAAAAATTTCCTTTTCTAGCAAAAGCCTATGAGGATTGTCTCGAGGAACAATGGTTTCCATTGCATCAAATAAAGCAGAAAAGTGGAAAAGTGCCTCTCGGAACCTTGTGATAAAGAAAGGAGCATTGTATGCTCCATTCACCACACCATGTATAAAAACTCTAGGATTCATACTACGAATCTTGTTCAGCACAATATTTCTAGGGCTCTCAAGAACCACAGTCTCATCCAGCAAATTTTTTAACCTGTTCCTGCAATTTACCACCAGTACCTCATCACTCCGGAGAGAAAGTTCTTGAACATCTAGATTTTCCCACTTGGTTGCAATAGCATGGTATTCAAAGGGCACACCGAAAGATTTTGCATAGTCTGCCAGTCTGCGCCCTGTCTCTTCAATCCTCTCTGCTGCTCTCAATCCAGGTTGGGGAGAATCAATTCCAGTTATGCGAAGCATGGGAGGCCCACCAGGACGATTGGCCAGACATTTAATCAGAGAAGGCCATTGGAAGCCGTATAGAATTCCGAAATCAACAATGTGCAACCTCATTGATTTCTCTGCTACATTAAGAACTGTCTGATTAGTTAGGAAATGGGAAATTCTCGTGTAAGGAATGGTAACGATGAACAGCTGGTATGCTTTCAAAATCTCTGCCGCAGAGGTTAGATCAATTGAAAGCGTAGTGAACAATCGACCACCACTGCCTGACAAGCGTGCTACCAAACCATCTGCAAAATAATTCGCCAGGCGTTGAGTCCCATCTCCATAAGCAGATGCATTTTGCCTGATCTGCTTTAAAATCTCGTTGGCCCGTCGACTATCATCCGTTGCCACAGCTTGTGCACAATGAAAAAGAAGGGCTCTCAAATCCACCACTTCCCTTTTCCCTTGCTTCCTCCCTCGAGTCTTCGAACCTTGCAATCCTTTCACGGACCCACTTTGAACACTTTTATGCACTCCAATTTGCAAAGTTTCTAGCTGCAGGTCCAAGAAGACCTTATCAAAACTCTCAGTACGAATCACATTGTCTGAATAAACTGCCGAAATCTTGTTGCTCTGTCTGTCTTCACGGGGTGGATCTTTCTGGCGCTTATGTCCGTTCTCATCATCGTTATGCGCCGCATTCATCTGAAAAGCAACACCAACACCAATTGCATGTTCCCTCTTACCCACCTGCAAATCAGGGTCAGGGTCACTTACCTTCTTTGGGGCTCGAAAATGACACCCATTCTCCACACCGGACCCAAAATTTCGCTTGGATACAACCTGGATATCCTCCTCAAACTCTCCAACCCCCAAGCCCTGTTTGCTTTCAGAAAAATATTCAGAAAGGCTCGGCTCATAAATGGGAGAACCAGGCAGACCATCAATGACTGTACTGCTACCCGAAGAAATGAACGAATACTGAGAAGAGTAGCCAGCAGAAAGATTCGCGGACAAAGGCGACTCAAAGCCCCCTGGCATCTGAGAATTAAAAAAATCCCCAATCCAGCTACTGTCCTCAATCTTATTCTGAACATCATCCTCATAGTATTTCAACGATTGCTTTTGATTCTCTCCTACTGCATTGCTATTACAGAGTCCCTGAGGGGGGTAATTCTCACCTAAAATGTCATAAAAAGGCTTAACTGTAGCTTGCAGAGCGCTGCACTCCTGATACAGACACTTCTTATCCTCCATATTTTCATCCATAAGCATATCACTTCTATACTTCAAAACTATGTCAGAATACAGCACTGTATCCTCTGATTCCCCATCTGATATGGTGATCGACTTCTCAGACAATAAAGAACCTCGAAACTGAGTAGCAGGCATGCCTGTTCCCTGCTGCAACCATGGCCTCTGCAACTTAATGTTATTACTAACCCCATTTATATTATTACTATAGAATATACCAGTTTTCTCATCCATGGCTGTTCCCTGCTGCAACCATGGCCTCTGCAACCTAATATTATTACTATAGAATATACCAGTTTTATCTTCCGCCATGGTGGCTGAAATCCTAAGTTGATGAAACCCTAACAACAATCGGATCCACAGATCGAGACTCTCTCAGGGAGGCGTGCCAGTTACCGGATTGTTTACACCTGCATATTCCTCTAAAACAAACCCTAGGTCATAACGCTCCGCTTAAGGCCATCAGAGTATTGTGCTATATCCTGCCGATGGCATTTTCACCAGGTGATAGCAGCTCCAGGCAAATATTGCTAATCTTTTTTTTCAATATAAATTAGATTTTATAATATATTAAAATACTTTTATATATACATAATTTATAATATATTATAATATGTTTATATATATAAAAATATATATATATATATATATATATATAAAATTCATTATATTGAATAAATATTATTGCATGGAGAGAAGCTAAATGCTTTCTAATGGGAGAGTTTATCATATTTATCATTTTATGTGAGTTTATACATATATAATATTATAAAATGAAAATTATAAATTATATATTCATTTAAGATATATTAATTACAAGAAGGATTTAAGGATCTAAATGATATAGATATGGGTTTAAAATGGATTTATGCTAGTAATAAATAAAATATATTTATAATAACAATAACATATGAAAATAAAGGTTAGAAATAATGTTTTATAATACAGAGCAATCCAAAAACAACATCACCTTACCTTTCAAAATAGAAAATAAATTTTGTTGCAAGTGGTTACTAAAGAATGTTTTATAATAGAGAGGAATCCAAAAACAACATCACCTTACCTTTCAAAATAGAAAATAAAATTTGTTCCAAGTGGTTACTAAAGAATAGCTAGATACAAGGTAGAGGTGCATGGGTGCCATTACTATACACTTTTGGATTTCATATTTTAGAAACACCTGCACTTCTTAGAAATAAAGTTAAAATGAAAAGCATTTCACCATCAATTTTCCAAAATTCTAAGGTAGAGCAACTAATATGCTTTCCTTTTCGAGCTAAATATTTTATGTCATACTTATGGTTATACAACTGATACACAACAACGACAAAATTATTCTGTGCTACCTTAAACAAATATGCTCTAAATGGTATATGAGATTAGGTGAGAATACAATTGCACATTGGGAAACCATGAGAAAAAAATTACTTAAACTAGCAATTGCCCCAAAAAAGTGCAATAATACGCCGTCAGGTTATTGTTGGAGGGTGAAATTCCTCAAAGGGCTAAACTAAAATCAAATTTGTGTTTTGGGAAAAAAACCCAAAAAAACACATGACTAAAATTTTCCAATGGTGTAGAGTTGACCTTCTACCTTGAGCACCATCACAAATTAACTATCAGTGTTGTAGGGAAGACCAAGGAAGGGTCAATTTTAAAAAGCCCTTCCAAGATAGCATAAATAGAAACTTGAATATTAAATGTAGACGAAGTTAGCCACGAACTAAACACAGTTAGCATTTTCATATCATTTCTATCACCAAAAGTTGGAAAAACCTCTTTGTAAAGAGAGAGTATTTCGATGAAATGCTTAGTCTTTCTGAATTGTTAATCATCAAGATCAATAAATCAATTTACTAATTTTGATTGTGTTGCATATTTTCCCGACAATTTAGAAAGAAATTAGTTCACACTTCCTAGGTTTTGTAATGCTTTGCCTTTGATTCTCCCAACGAATATGAAGAAAATTTTGCATACTTGTGAAGAGTATATCAAGATATAGTAAAAAAATTCCATGCAAAGGAATATTATCTTAATCTTCATGCGCTCTAAATTCAGAAGATTCTCAACAAAACTCAGAATGGTTGAAACCATGGCTTCCAAAACAAGTTTAACAAACATGATTGACAAAATATTGGGGAGAAGCGATTTATCTCTCTTGAGAAATGAAGAAAGCTTTAAATGGTTGCTTATTTTCAGAAAACAAGTGAAGAATGAGCTAGGTGTTTCACTGATCTATGACACTCCTGGAGCTCCTCAATGTGTCTTGCACAATGCTTGAAACCCCTTCTCATCTCTGAAACTAAACATATAGCAACACAATATTGAATCAACACATATGTAAGAGAATTGTCTAGGATACATGGTATCCATCCTCATATCAAATATAAATTGACCGGTCATCAATTTTGCATAGTGAACAAGACCATCCTAATTCGTGCTCTCCCACATGAACAAGACCATCCCATAAATGTAAATTTATTTACTTTAGCCTAAAGGTTCATGGCACGAAAAAGTACCATCTATATATGTTTGAGGCATTGCATATTGGCTTTGTTGTTAAGGTGTCTTTAACAAAATTTTCCTTGGAATTAGGCTTCTACTTGTCCATTGTGTTGATTGTCAAATTTCAAATTCTTTATCATGGGATGTGGCTTACAATAATCACTCCCCCTTTTTTCCATAGTTTCCATTTTTCTAATTTTGATGCCAAGTTCACATAATGATCGACAATGGTATTTTTCTTTCAATGGACCTAAAAAGTGTTGATGTATTTGTAACTTCGAAATGTATTCACTTGTATATCTTATGTCTTGTACCCCGATGTTTATTCCGGGAAGTGTCTATAATGTATTTGAGTCATGTCATGCCCCGATGTTCCTATCGGGAGGTTCTATAAGGTAAACAAGTCATGTCAAGTCATTGTGGGTAACCCTCCTATTGTTCAAGGGTTAAAGTCCCCGCAGTTCCGAGGCACTAGGGTTATTAGACTCTCCTAGAGAACTCGGCCCTAGTGAGTCATTGTCAAGTCGGGAATTAGTATAAATAGAGAGTGAGCCTCTCTATTTATCATACACTCACTCACACTCAGTTGTAGCACATAGTTGAGGAAGAAGAAGTTGTTGGGGCTAGAAAGAAAGAGGATACTGTTGTTGGGATATCATCTTACTGTTTTTGGGGATTTTCTATTTAGTGCTGATTCTATCTCTGAGGAAGTTGCAGGGTTTTTTCCTTTATGGTTTCCCCGAGGAAAATCTTTGTGTTCAGTGTCTTATGTGTTTGATTGTTGTGCTTATTATTCTCTCAGTTAAGATCCTAAGTTAATGCTAGCTTAAATGATAAAAATCTAACATGGTATCAGAGCTAACCTGAGAAGAAGACACTATGCAGCTGCGAAAACTAGGGCTTCCTACTTTTTGGATATCTCTCCATAGATTTTCAGCAAAATAAGGTTGGACTGACTCTACTCCCCAGGGTGCATCTTTCTATCGAAGTAGAATCTGATTATGAGCATTTTCAGTTTTTGACCCGACACTACTGCCGAAAATTAGGGCTTTCCATAGAAGTGGAATTTTTGAGTGAGCCCATGCCTAGATTGATCTCCTCCTCAAAATCGAAGTTTAGAGATTAAGATCAAAGCATTTGGTTGGACAGAACTCTGGGAAATTCAAACCCTAATCTACTCCTGAATCAACACTACAGAAATTCAGCTCCAAATCCAGATCCGACATCTTGACCTGGTAAGATCTAAATATTTTGTATTTCCATTTGAGGTTCTCAGTTAAGATGTCTCATCATACCAAGCTTGATGAAAAGCTTGAGGGAGCTGATAACTTTCGAGCCTAGAAGTATAGGATCTCCTTGGTCCTGGAAGAAAATGAGTTGGACTCCTACATCAATGAGGAGATTCCAGTTCCAGAGGGAGATGAGGCTAAGGCCTTACACAAGAAGAAGCTGGTTATGGCTAAGAGGATTATTGCTGATTCAATGAAGGATCACCTCATACCACAGGTGTCCTCCCTAAAAACACCTAAAGTTATGTTTGATTCCCTAACCAAACTATTTGACGGAAAGAACATAAACCAGAAGATGACCTTGAGGAACCAATTGAAGAATGTGAATATCCAGAATGCGGAGACCATATAGTCGTACTTCACTAGGGTCTCCCAGGTCAAAGAACAACTTGAAGTAGTAGATGAAGAAGTGGAGAATGCAGAGATTGTAATGACCACCTTGAATGGTCTCCCTAGGACATGGGACTCTTTCATCCAAGGGATCTGTGCTAGAAAGAAGTTAGTTAAGTTCAGCAAACTATGGGAAGAATGCTCTCAAGAAGAAGCTCAGATAGCAGCTCGAGAAGAAAAGATGGGACGTGAAGATCAAGCTCTCACAATACAATCCAAGAAAACTAGATCTAGCCACCACAGAGGTAAGCACTCTCATCAAAGGAATAACTTTAGAAAGCCTAGAGATAGGTCTAAGTTCATTTGCTACACATGTGATGAAAGAGGACACTTTGCTAGAGATTGTCCTAGAAACAAAAGTAGCTCTCACAAGAAGAGGGGAAACAAGAGAAGACATCATGTTCATGTTGCAGAGGATGATGAACCTTCCACAAAGAGAAACAAACAAGGCAGTGATGATTCTTCAAGTGATGAAGAATATGTTCTGATTTCCACTCTCATGAGAACTATCACACATGGCAGCAATGATTGGATTATAGACATTGGTGCTTCCAAACATATGAAAGGATTCAAGGAATTCTTTGTGAAATTATCTAAACATGAATCACCTCACAAGGTGAAACTCGGAGATGACTACCAATATCCAATAAAAGGTAGTGGTGAATCCCCATACAAAGCTAGACTTTGGAAAGTCTATCAAAATGAAAGATGTATTGTTTGTACCTGAACTAAAGAAGAACGTCCTCTCCATATCTGCATTGGATGCAAAAGGAATGAAGGTTGAATTTGTAGATGGCCAAGTCCTCATGTGGCCAAAGGGAAAGTCCTTCGATGATGCAGTAGTGATTGGGGAAGAAGAAGGAGGACTATACAAATTAAAGGGACAACTAGAACAAGCTTTGGTTCATGACTTGGTAGAACCAAATGAGATTTGGCATAGAAGGCTTGCACATGTGCATTACAGAGCACTACCACTTGCAAGTAAATTTGTTGAAGGTCTCCCAGAAATGCAGACAAAACATAAAGGTGTATGCAAATGATGTGTGAAAGGGAAGAACACAAAGAAGACATTTCCAAGTAGCGAGAGCAAGGCAAAAGGAATCTTGGAAATCATCCACTCCGATGTATGCGATCCAATGTTATCCAGTTCACTAAGCGGGTATGTATACTTTATGAAGAACAAAGATGATTTTTCTAGAAAGGCATGGATATACTTTATGAAGAACAAAGATGAAGCATTTAGCAAGTTCAAGGAATTCAAAGCCTTGATCGAGAATCACACAGAAAAGAAGATCAAAACCTTTCGATCAAATAATGTCGGAGAATTCACATCAAATGAATTCAAAGAGCTATGCAAAGACTAAGGGATTAAGAGGGAGTTATCCACTCCATATAATACACAACATAATGAGATTGTAGAAAGAAAGAATAGAACGATCATGGAAGCAGCAAGGTCCATGCTTCATGATCAATATCTTCCCATGCATCTATGGGCAGAAGTTGCCAGAATAGCGGTGTATGTATAGAACCGTACTCCACACAGAGTACTCGAGAACAAGACACCTGAAGAAGTCTTCTCCAGCAAGAAACCAGAAGTCAGCCATCTCAGAATATTCGGTTGTTCTGTATACATACACATTCCAAAAGAAAAGAGGATGAAGTTAGATCCTTCAGGAAAGAAGGGTATATTTGTGGGATACTCTGAAAGTTCGAAGGCTTACAGAATATAATTCCCAAGGTTCAAGAAGATTGACATTAGCAGAGATGTAACATTTGAGAAAGATTTAGCGTACATCAAATTCAGGAAGAGACCGGCTGAAGAACCTGAAGAAACAAGAGCACCCAGAATTCATGATACAACCATGAATGAAGAAATTAAGAAGAAGATCGAGAATTAGAAGAACCTCAAGAACCTGTAGATCCACCTCAGGAGAATAATCCTCACAAGAGGAAACCTGCTTGGGTACATGAAATTATCCAAGGTGCAGAAAGATATGGAGCTTCAGAAGAAACACACAGAGGAAGAAAGAGAACTAGGTCTTGCTCCAGTTATGTAGCCTTGCTATGTGACATTATTGATAAAGAACCTTCCAACTATGAAGAAGCGACAGAAAGGAAAGAATGGAAGGAGGCTATGATCAAAGAGTATTAATCAATCATGAAGAATGATGTTTGGGATGTTGTCCCAAGACCAGAAGGGAAGTCCATTGTAACTTCCAAATGGATCTACAAGATCAAGCATGCTGCAGATGGCAGCATAAAGAAATATAAAGCAAGATTTGTGGCTCATGGATTCTCCCAGAAAGAAGGAATATATTATGAAGAAACTTTTGCACCTGTAGCCAGATACACTTCCATCATATCAGTACTTGCTCTGGCTGCAGTGATGAAATGGAAGATACACCAG
>LPNX010877140.1:80879-131629 GCA_001517045.1 Pseudotsuga menziesii
GTCATTGTGAGAAGATTTGGTTCCTTCCATGTCATATGTGAGTGCTGCTCCATTTTGATGTGACTATAGGATTGGTTCCTACATGATCAGATATAAGTGTTGAATGCCATTCTTGGAATGGAGGCACCTGGTCAGTTACTAGGAATACTCAATCTGGGACTGAGGGCCATTCTGATATGACTGTGGGATGTAGTCTTACATGATCAGATGTGAATGCATGACCATTCTGATGTGATTGAGGGATGTGTTCCCACTTGATCAGATATAAGGGCTGATGCCATTCTCTAGGAGAATGGAGGAACCTGGTTAGTTACCAGGTATCCTCAGTCTGGGACTGAGAGCCCTTTCGATGCAATGTTTTCGAACATGGTCAAATGTAAGTGTAGAGCCTTTATGACAAGATGAGGTCGAATGTAAGCACAGATCCTTTCTAACAAGATGAGGTCAAATGTAAGTGCAGAGCCTTTCTGACAAGATGAGGTCAGATGTGAGTGCTGGGACTTTCTGACAAGATGAGGTCAGATGTAAGTGCTGGGTGTGCCTTTCTGACAAGATGAGGTCAGATGTAAGAGTTGGGCAGGTCATTCTAACTTAGGGTCAGATATAATTGTTGAATACCTACATGAAGGGTAGGCCTACAACCAACATGAAAAATGGCTAGCTATGTAGAACTTCCTGTGACGAGAAGAATCAAGAGATAGAACCATTCTGAGATAGCACCGATGATGATGATCTAGACTTGATGATGATCCAGATCAAGTGATGATCCAGATGTGATGATGATCTAGACTTGATGATGATCTAGATCAAGTGATGATCCATACTTGATGATGATCTAGATCAAGCGATGATCTAGATGTGATGATGATCCAAACTTGATGATGATCCAGATCAAGTGATGATCCAAATTTGATGATGATACAATGATGATCCAACAATCGTGATGATCCAAATTCCGTAATGAGAAGACTTGAAGAAGATGATGACTTAGAAGAAGACTTGAAGACGAAGGTGACTTGAAGATGAAGAATACTTGAAGACAATGGTGACTTGAAGATGAAGAAGAATTGAAGACGATGATGAATTGAAGATGAAGAAGACTTGAAGATGAAGACAACTTGAAGATGAAGATGACGAGATGATCAAGTCGATATAGAGAAAAAGACCAGTGCTGAAAATTGTGTCGAAAGAATACTTTCCTAGTTAAGAGGGAGTGTTGATGTATTTGTAACTTCGGAATGTATTCACTTGTATATCTTATGTCTTGTACCCCGATGTTTATTCTGGGAAGTGTCTATAATGTATTTGAGTCATGTCATGCCCCGATGTTCCTATTGGGAGGTTCTATAATGTAAACAAGTCATGTCAAGTCATTGTGGGTAACCCTCCTATTGTTCAAGGGTTAAAGTCCCCGCAGTTTTGGGGCACTAGGGTTATTAGACTCTCCTAGAGAAGTCAACCCTAGTGAGTCATTTTCAAGTCAAGAATTAGTATAAATAGAGAGTGAGCCTCTCTATTTATCATACACTCACTCGGCTAGAAATAAAGATGCTACTGCTGTCGGGATATCATCTTACTATTTTTGGGGCTTTGCTATTTGGTACTGATTCTATCTCTGAGGAAGTTGTGGGGTTTTCTCCTTTATGGTTTCCCCGACGAAAATATTTGTGTTCATTGTCTTATGTGTTTGATTGTTGTGCTTGTTATTCTCTCAGTTAAGATCCTAAGTTAATGCTATCTTAAATGATAAAAATCTAACAAAAAGAAGATATCAATTCAAAGATTTTTGTGAGAAATATGGTTCTTTATAACTACCTAGCCAATTGATTACTTTGAGTTAAATGCTATTGTCTGAATAGATATCTTTGCAACAAATTTTATAAAGGAATTGTGACAATTCTTAATCCAAACAAATAGGCACATATACAGTTGGTTTAACCATTCAAAATGGAGCATGAGAAACGATATGACGTTTTAAGAAAAATCTTTGCAAGAAAATTTATGAAATAATTGAGATAATTTTAATCCAAACAAGTAGACACCGATGCAATTGATTTCATGATAAAGTCCGCAAAATCACATTTAATAGTTCACCCACTCTAATTAATATGTTGTTCAATGAAACTAAGGGGAATTTTAAAGGAAAATTTTATATATTTCCAAAAATTGGTTGTATTCAAATACTAAGTGGACGAAATTTTATTATTACATAGGTAAAAATATTTATAAAAACTTTTGTATCCATTTGATAAGTCCGTGTACTTTGAGCCATCCATTACTATTGGCCACTTTTCCTAACTCACGCGACCTAGGTTCTACGCAGCCGGTTAACCCAACAAGTACCCGATATACCAGCCCGACAGAGTAAGCCCCGTTGACAACACCTGCGAAGCAAGTGCAGTCTCACCCGAGATATCTCTTTGATGGGTAACCGCTGGAACCATGTTTTTTCGATTGTCAAGGGATTATCATCCCTTGGATCGCAGCCAAGGAGCTCAACGAAGGCAATAGGATGGATGGACAGAGGAGTTAGTCTTGCATGACCGAGCACAAATACATGCCATCACACGCGACTAGCCTTTTCTTTCCACCTTGCATATGACGCAACCTGTGCGGTGCAACTGCCTCATATCAACGGACCTACGACTGAAGTCGTCACTCAAGACCGAAGCATACAGGCCGATATATACATGTTCATTTCAATGACGCCTTTCCAATCATTCGTCCACTGATTACAGAATAACATCAAGGATTTAAGCAACATTTAGCATTATACAGAAAGAAAATAACAACCATTCACATAAACATTCACCACATCAATCATTCATTCAAACGCGAGAGATAACGTGGCATGAGAAAAACCACCAAGGTGATCTTCATCTGGCATGAGAAAATGATACAACACCTTGCAATATGTGGGATGCAGACTGATCTTAAGATATGTATTTAAGACTCAAACTTATGGTTCTCATGCTCTCTAGTTTTCTCTTCTACCCTACATCTACTCCTAGTGGTTTTCGCACACAACAGCTAGACCCACAGCTCAACAACCTCCTATCACTGCTAGGCTCTTCCTGAGCCTTCTATTCTTCTAATCTCTACAACCTTACAGCAAAAATGGCATCCTTCACAATGGATTACCACTGACTGACCAACAATCGTTGGAAAATGACCTAAACATAATCATAATCAATAATAAGCAACTAACAGCCACTAAAATCCAACCTTCTAACTATTGCATCCCTCCTATTTATACTATTTTACATGACCTTGTAGGGCCGACATACCGGTAGTCGGTTAACTGTCACCATCATCCGCCCCTCAGGCTACAGATGTGGTGATCATGACTTGACACAAGGCACTATCAGTTTGACTCACAAATATCCCCTCATACGTGCGTAGCTGTAGGCTTACACCGCCATAACGACCATGATCTGGATTCTGCACCTGTCGCTTTCCGGTCATTGTCATTTGCGTGCTTCTATGCTTTCCTTTCCTTCGTCGCGCACCTCTCTATTATGCCTGTGCGGGTCCTTTGCATCCTTCACGATCTTCCTTTGTTTCTGTCACGCGCACAACACATCTTCTTTTCTCGCGTGCGAGCTTCTTCCTTGTGCTCCTTTCCCAAGCTAACAATTACTATCCCTAAGGTAATCATTATCCATTAATATCATTAAGTTTTGTAATTAAATTTGGATTATACAATTTAAAGCTTTATTCTCCCACCGACATATGGCATATGTTTTGTGGAGTGTTTGGGCAATATATTGTATGCATCACATTCCCTAGGATGGAAAGTATACATGCATGTAAACATGTAACTTTAAATTCCACATTCAAAACATGTGTCATGTACTAAGTCACATAGTGTTGTATTGTTGTAAAATGGGCCCCAACTCACACCAAAAAATTTCATTCAATCTAATGTATACCCACATGTAAACTTAACAATTGTAAATGTATTACTAGTCTTATAATATATTTTGATAAAATGAGATTGAGAAATTACAATTTATGAAATCGATATTATAAGAAATTACAAAATGAGATTGATATTATAAGAAATACCCACATAGACATAACTTGGAAGGGATTTGGATGGGTTTGTTTGATTAGATGTGCTCACTTGTAAAGTATATACTTGAAACATGAAACACCATGTATTATATTCATTATGTTTGCAACATTGAATCTTAGGTAAGTTTAAGTTGAAAAGCTTAAATATTAATAGTTATTTAAAATTTTAGAAAATGACATGAGAGAACATACATACACCTATACAATGATCCTTCTTGCAACGTACTTGTATTTGCATGAGGAAAATGTTCAACTCTTTCAAACAAATAAATGAATGAAATGTAGTAAACTTTTTGGGTTAGCGTCAATCAGTGATGGAATTTTATGGCTGAATTACCTGTCATAGGCCAATTTACCCATCAAATACGTGTAACACTCTAGGAAGACAGTCACAAATTGGCTTATAATGTAAAAAATGTTTTAGAATTTGGTAAAACCAACAATTTTGACAAGTGT
Source organism: Pseudotsuga menziesii (assembly GCA_001517045.1). Classification (NCBI taxonomy): domain Eukaryota; kingdom Viridiplantae; phylum Streptophyta; class Pinopsida; order Pinales; family Pinaceae; genus Pseudotsuga; species Pseudotsuga menziesii. The sequence goes on from LPNX010877140.1 coordinate 85,413, forward strand.
TATTCATGTGAATTTCCAACCTTGCTACCAAACAATTGAGTGGTAATTTGTGATTGATATGAAATCCAAGATAACCTGATGAAGAAAGGACAATAACACCATCGTCTAGAGTTGTAGTCCCCTTAAAAAGATGTTACAAGCTATAATGCTTGGAAGAGATAAGCATAATTTAGTGTTTTAGTGTAAAACTATAAATTCAAATGTGAGCAACAATGTAATTTGAAAATATTTAAATGTTAGCTTCATTTGTGTCAAATAGGTAACATTTTTTATATATTGCCATACAAAAATGTAGAATAATGAATACCTATTATATATAATAAAAATAAAAATTTAAACTCAATTATTTGTTTTCCAACAACCTCTATTTTATTACTTTATTTTCCAACAACCTCCATTGTATAGTACAATATTTAGATTCATGTTAAAGTCAATTACTTTGTTTTTCAACAAACTCCATTGTATAGTACAATATTTATATTCATGTTAAAGTCAAACAATCTCCACTAATATGCATAATCTTTGGTTGTATCTAAATCAAAATTAATATCTATTCTTTTAAAAGTTTATAAATAGTCATTTAAAAATTTAGTTTTGTGTTATTTTTGCTTTTACAAAACATTATATTTAAGGAATCAATTAAGGCGAGATAATATATAACATTTTTAATAAATTATATAACATTTTAAAATTTGTCAATGTATTACCTACTCTATCTTAACGTTTGGTTGACAAATTATAAAACCCTTAAAAGCATGGCATTAACTACTTAGGAAGAGAGACTTCAATGCTTTTGTAAAACTTCTACACATATAAAAGAGATGTAATATTGTTTAAATATATATGCAAGCCAAGTTTATACTTGGCCATCCTTGACATAACTCCTATGTTTCATAAATTTTAATAAACATTTAGCTTAACAATTAGTTCACAAATTACAAAACCTTTACCATCTTCATGTTATTTTTAGCTAAAAAAATGAAAAATTCTTAAAAGTTTGGATTACGTGACAAAGTTCAAACAAATTCTTAAAAGTTTGGATTACATGACATAACTCCATTTTAATTTATTATTAGCAAAATATTTAAGATACATTTATATATAGGTCAAAAATCAATTGGCACATATATGCATCGATTGTTGAAGCTCAAACATCACACCCATTAAAATTCTCTGACAAATCTCTGCCAAAGTGAACTAATCTCTCCATATATAGAATCCTAGATGATTTTGGTAAACGTGATTGAATGCCATCTTAATTTTCAGACCATGCTAGGCAGGTTCTACACAAAAAATAACCTAAACACTAGGTCGCTAGAAAACTAAAAATATATAATCAAATCAAAACTTCTAAATGCATTCATTTACAAAGACACATTTCTAGAAATACAAAAAACAAATACATATATTTGAATCACATCTATCTTTTATTAAAAATTTGAAAATAATAAATACACCATAATAGCTCAAAACCAAAACGCATTGCTTGCCACAGTTGTGCACCCTACATGTCCTTTATAGAATAGGAAAAGAAATACATGTCCTTTATAGAATAGGAAAAGAAGGAAGTGTTGCACCATCAATAGCTATGCACAAAACTGAAGTTGAAAGCTCCACAAAAACTATTTCACCATGAGGAAGGAAAATCAATCACCCTAAAACCAAGGGAAAAATTAACACAAATAAACATAGGAAACCAATAAAGTCACTATTGATAGAATCTACATATGCTTAATAATAAAGGTACAAATATAATAGTATAAGCTCAAGATGCAATATTTTGCTTAGAACCTAGATAGATATATTGCTCTTATATGTTTCATAAAAGAACAACAAAATGATAAAGGAAATACCATAAATGGCAACGACAAGTAAACCACAACCAAAATAATTGTAAAGCGTGGATTAAGAGGATTGAAGAAAAAGTAAATATGCACTCAGAATATGCAACCTTTTGGTCATAAGTTGGTGGCCACTCAGTCGACCCTCAAAGGCTATCTGTTGAACACCACGCTTCCTAACATGTATGTTCAGGTGCGCAGGCATTATCCAGCTTATATGACCAAGAAAATGGTGAGATATTTATGTACATGGTGAAATTAACCGATAGTATTAGTGAAACTTCACCAACAATACTAATTAAAAAGGGAATGGTAAAGTTATATGTGAGAAAATTGAACAATGTGGAACTTTGGCATACACCATATTCCCAATGTTGGAGCTATTCTTGATGAAAACAAAAAATAACATATGAAAGATAAAATACTTGAAAAAAAGATTAGAGTATTTTATACTGAATCCAACGTCATGGCACCCCATATAATCATGAAATTCATTGGTAATTTCTAATTACTATTTTGGTTTTTTATGCCAAGATTCTACTTAAATATCAAGAACGTTTCTATGATTTTTTCGTGTTATTTCTATTGTTTATTTCTGAATAATAATTTTAATGTTTAATGCATTCACTTTGTTCATCATTTGGGCCAGCTTGAAAGGACAAACATACACACCACCACTTCTTCCAAACACCTTTTCAGTATTTGCAACTCTCTCTTTTCGAGTTGAAACAAAGTGAGGGTTTTCTTTTGGCAATTCTACAGTAGGGCTTCCTTCTATTGCTCATACTGTTCCATTTCTAGGAGTTTCATCATCCCTTCTTCGTTCATGGTTACATCTATCAACCCTCGTAGTAGGCATGAAATACATATAATAATAATTTCACAGGAAAAAAGGTAGCAATATAACTCACCGGCATTTCACGGGCACTTTCATATAATCTATCCATGTAGCTCGTCAAGCGTAAAATGAGATCAAACAATGAAAACAATGTTTTATATAAATGGTGAGATCGTTCCCCGAGAAGTGACTTCTATACAATCACATTAAGGTACCTTTCATGAGCAACTATAATTTCACCAAGTTCTCTTTCCTCTTCCATTTCATCCAAAAAGTCCACTCATGAGTACTCAAGAACTTCAAACATGATATAGTACTGCAGATTTGTGACAAAATGGTTCATTTCATTTCTTAGTGTTTGACATTGTATTAAAATGGCTACAAGTTGTTGCTTCCCACCACCATCCCTAGTGGAAAATTGGCACGCAATAGAGCAGTTTGGATTCATAGTCTAACATGTAGCGCTCAGAGCATGTTCCACACGTTTAAGCTTGCAAAGGAAGTTAAAATTTTTAAGGTACCTGGCAATCATAGACTCTGTAAAGATGGTATTCAGAGGATCTCTTTCATTATATTCTGGTGTGAAAACATCCCATCCCCTGTCTCCACTATGGTGTGGCATCATCTTCACTCTCATCCTATCAAATATATATGGGTCGTCATATTGGGCATTGGAGGGATGAATTGCACTCTTCAGTAGGCTTGAAAGCTTGAAAGAGCTTATAGTGTTAATAGTCAGTTGAGAGCGATCAAGGCCCACACTATCCATGAGATAATGAATGAAGTCACCTTGTTCGAGAAGCAAGTATCTCTTGATTGCAAGGAAATGTACTCTGAACTTGAATTGACCATACATTATTTCTATAAAATGTTAATCGATCCTCTTACCTTCTTCTACAACCAAGATTTTCAATGCCTCAATTTTCCCATAACCTAGACCGCCCCTCCTTATTGAGGTTCCTGCTGCAGATGCAGCTGCATTTGAATTTGTGTGAGGCATAGTCACAACACACTATTTTAAGGGGCACTTCAAGCATGAGTTGCATATAGAAATACATGTGAATGGTTTTGGTGAGAGAGCCAAACCAATCGTTGCTATAAATTGAGTGATGTGGTAAATCACATGTTGGAGATCATATCGCTATCTCTATTGTGAGATCACTTTGACCTTTTGGTCATTGTGACTATATGTTATCTACCTATATGGCACTTTTCCATCCGAGTGCCGACATTCCCTATGTTGGCACACAAAAGGACATTTATGGATTGAAGGTTGCCTAAAACACTATAGATGGGCATATTATGAATTACATTTATCATCCATCCAGCTGGTTATTTTTACCTTTGAATATGTCAAGTGTTGTATGCGCCTTTTCTTATATGCAACTTGCGTACATACGCGCCTTTTATTAAAGCATGTCATGTGTTGTACGCGAGTTTCTGTAATAGCATCTCGCGTACAGATCTATACGCGGGTTCCCTTTAGAGCAACTCGTGTGTCATACGCGGGTTTCCAGTATTAATACCCGCATACACCTTCCTTTGACATTAAAAATAATAAATCGTGATTATTTGAGATTTGTTAAGCCCTTAACAATAATCACCTTAACTGTCTCAACCTCCTCAACCCTCGAAACTTCCTTATTTCACTAAGTATAAATAAAGGCCTTGGGGAGGGTATTAATGAATCATACTTGGAGAGCAAGGTTATGCTGGTGGTGTCTATTCAAAAGTCTTTGGAGCAGTGGAACTCATAATCCTTTGGTTGTAGAGGAGTCCTTGTCTCAGGTGTTGGGTTGTAATCTGAACTCATTCATTATTGTTAATAAAGAGAATCCTTCTTCCATATGTGTCTTGGATGTCTTTCATGTATCATGGTTTGATGAATACTTATGATCATTAAGCACTTTGTATATAATTTATCTAACCTGTTTTATATACATGTATCATCTTGCACTTGGAGGATTTGCTCTTGACAGGTGAAGGAGAAGCATCCCTGAAGGCTTTGGAGGAGAAGCAGAGTGGAAGAGGACAAAGCTAGGATCAACCGTCGTGTATCGGGTGAGTCTATTCTGTCCTCTTATTTCCTTTTCTATACTCTAGGGTTGATTGCCTACAAGTTTTATGAGTATGTTGGTAACCCTAGACCTTCGGTTATAAGGTGTTTATTCATGTACAACACTATAGATGACTATTGGTAGTTGCATGACGATCAAAAGATATTATTGAGACATGAGAAATAATCAAATCGATATTCACCACACCAGATCACGTGAATGATGGGAAGATAAGGATGTGAACGCCAACGATCATTGGAACCTCTTCCCCTACCCATGATTTTAATCCCTCATCTTCCATAATATTTTCTAAACCCATAAATCTATCTAGGTGTTTAGGTCCTCATCTCCACCTCTTCTTAGGTTCCCCATCCCCACCACTTCTGATGTTCCTTAGGCATAAAATTCTAGTTCCTCAAACAATAATGAGAAAGAGGCTCGAGCTGGACATCTATCACCTTAAGCCCTAGGCATCTAGAACCTCATGTTCCTTCATTGACATGACATTTCCAAGATCTGATACACTCTTTATTGGTCCATAAAAATAGGAGTACCGACCCTAAGAATCATGTCAAGATCATTGAAGGAGTCGATGACTTCGGTTGTGAGCTTGAAGATTCCCTTGTCTAACACCTTCAATCAAAGGGTATCGAGGTCCAAGATCTCGGCACTGACAAGAACTACAGTGGAAACTACAGTGGCGGCGAAGAAATCCACAGAAGAGTGAGCGATGCCCAACACAGTGAAAATAAAGCATAGGTCAAGGGACTGGTGGCCTGTGTAACGGGTTTTGGGGTCTCTATCTTTTAAAACAAATTCCCATGCTTCTATTCTATCACCTGCGATTCCATGGAGGATGCCAAGAACTGCAAGTTGATCAATAACTTGAATGTTATATCTGTTGGAGGAATGCACACCACCCCCAAATAAGGAAAGAAGATACTCGATGCCTGGCTCGACACGCCCTTCAAGGCCCCCTTCCTGACGAGCAAGGGGAACCCACGGCCTCCTGAGATCATTGGATTATTAGAAAACCCCTTGCAGGAAATATGCAAAATATACCAACATGACAAACTTCAATCTAAGTCCTCCTGTTCTCTCTATTCATTAAGGAAAACGAGGAGTTTCAAGGATGTGGATATGATGCTCGGGGGATCCATGAGCATCGTGCAAGAAATCCCCACTACTACCATTGTCAAGTTCAAGGCCGGAAGCATCGAGGCGACCCATCACCATACCTTTGGGCATGATCTTCTCTTCATGTCTGGTTCGAAGAGAGTATGGAATCTCACTAAGAACAAGTCCTTCTATTTGGGTCTTGGGGATTATCTCTATACTCCTGTGCCTGATGTGCATAGGGTATAGTATTTCAAAGATACCAAGTTTTTTATCACATGGGATGGCCATTGGGATATATTTATGGACGAATATTTGGCCACAACAGCCGCCTGGAGCTTACTGGTATCGATCTTTGAATTAGCAACACACCATGTTTCAAATGTTACGGCTCGGATTCCCACGCTACTGTGATGATGCTGTTGAGAGACCACGAGGGTGGAAGAGGAAAAATGTAATTACTCGCAGATCCGTACCTAACTCTTAGCTGACTCTGTCAGAGTCTGTACCAGTCAAGATCTTGTCAATCAGTCTGACAAGAGGGAAGAGTCCACGATTAGGCAATGTAAAGTTGAATTTATTTCTGAAGCTAAGTTGTTAGGTAGATAGTTATTACAGTCTTTAATGGTGAGTCAGTCGACCCATGTAGATGCAATTTTCAGGTTACCTATAAATAAAAGAAGCAATTTGTAAATCAGTTTTTTTACAGACATTAGACAATAGAGAGAACTTTGGGTGAGAAAAGAGAAGTTGAAGCTCAAGCTTCTGTGTAAGTGATTCAGTCGAAGAGCCGAAGCTCTGTAAAAGGACAAGTCTAGACCGACAAGTTTGTAATACTTTGTTATTTCCGCATAGTTAAATATATGAAATAGTTTATGGTTGAATGCATGATTATTTTGCCGCACATATTTCCAAGTTTACTTGGGTAAATGTCTTTTACAATTACTATTAAGTGAAAGATCAAAGAACCCATAAAAATCTCACTGCGTGAAAGTTACAGGGTTTTACGGCACATTGGTCGACTCAAGTCTTCCTACATATTTGGGCATATGTTTATATAAGTTATTTGGATTTGTAAATGTGTTTATTTTACTTCATCTTACTCACAAGTGAAAAGCATTTGTAATTTCTTAAGTCTTTCGACTAAGAAACACACTCTGTAGATTTCAACCAAAGTGAACCGACAAAGTAGGTTGTATGAGCCGACTTGAGAGGTCAGTTGAGTCAGCCGACTGAGTGGTCAGAGAGGTGAGCCGACTTGTGAAGTCGAAGAAGTCAGCCGACTTAGAAGTGACAAGTGATTGAGGTAAAATCAGTTGGTAGAACTGACAAGTAAGTCAAAGTAATTTTAGTCGAGTGGAAAGACCTACTAAAATTTATAAACTTGTCTAGTCGGGAGATAGACAAGTTTCACCCGACAAGGAAAAATAAAAAGTGGTCGACGTGAAAAGTGAAAATTAAATTTTTAATATCGACTGAGCCCTAAACTCAAGTTTAGTCGGCTTGGTTTTGGCTAACTGGTATTAAAACAATGTTATATCAGAGCAAGGTTTATATCAGCCCAAGATTTAGGAAATAAATCTTGTCTCAAAAGGTAGAAATTAATTTTCTAAGGAAAGTTAATTAAAAAAAATTAAAATGGCTTCCACTTTTGGTTCATTTCAAACTCCATTTTTTACAGGAAAGAATTATGAATATTGGTCTTTAACAAGGAAGGCTTTATTCAGAGGTTAAGATGTCTGGGAGATAGTCCAGCATGGTTATGCAGAACCAGCAGACATGACAGCATATAACAATGTCACTCAGGCTGAGAAAGATGTCTTGAGAGAGCAGAGGAAGAAAGATGGAAAAGCTCTATTTTTCATACATCAAGCTATGCATGAAAGCATACTCCCGAGAATAGCAGCAAAAACTAATGCTAAGGAAGCATGGGATACATTGGAGACTGCCTATCAAGGTTTGGATAAGGTAAAGGCATCCAAGCTGCAGATTTTGAGAAGAGATTTTGAATCTCTGTCCATGAAAGATTCAGAGAATGTAGACACATTCTACACCAGAGTTGTTGGGTTGATAAACCAACTAAAATCTCATGGAGAAGCCATAGCAGACCAAAGGGTTGTTGAAAAAATTCTCAGAAGTCTTCCCCCAAGATTTGAAAACTTGGTTGTGACCTTAGAGGAACACACAGACATGACGACATTTACCATTGATGAGTTGCAAGCTTCACTCATCGATCATGAACATAGACTCGGCAGAACATAGACATCATTGGAAGGTGCATTTGCAGCACAGTCATCCATAAGCCGTGGTAGAGGCAAGGGGGAGAAACAAATTCAAAGGCAGAGGAAGAAGTTATTCAAGAGGAGGACGAGGTAGAAGTCCTGGAAATGTTGGTGGCAGAGGAGATAATCAGAACCCAAGTCAGCCAAGTGGCCAGAGGTTTTTCAAATCAAAAATTCAATGTCATTACTGTAAGAAGTTTGGTCATTGTGCATATGAATGTAGGAAGAAACAATATGACCAAGGAAGGCAAAGCCCAAGTTAGTCGACCAGCACCAACACTTCAACAAGCGCAATGTTAATGGCATCGACATCTCCACTTGAATGCAATGTTGTTCAAGAAAGTCCACATGACATATGGTACTTAGATTCAGGCTGTAACAACCACATGACTGGTAATTTAAATTTGTTTTCCATCTAGACATTTCAGTTAAAACTAATGTTACACTTGGAAACAATGTCCAAGTTACTGTCTTAGGAAAATGCACTGTTGATATTCTAACCAAACAGGGGGAGAGTAAGTATATCCCTGATATCTATCATGTTGAAGGTCTGAAACATAATTTGTTAAGCATTGGATAGTTGTTACAAAAAGGCTACAGAGTCTACATGGAAGATGAACACTGTGTGATCAAAGACAAGCGTCCAAGCGACCAACTGATAGCAAAAGTGCCAATGACAAGCAACCGCTTGTTTCCATTGAGGATAGTTCCCGACATAAAAGGGAAGACAAACATAGGAACTGCATTCAAGGCAGAAAGTGAAGAAACAGTCGAGCTCCTTGACAAGAGAGAAAATTGCAGCGCTAATTTGCAAGCTGCATTTCAAACGGAAGTTTAGGATGAATCGTGGTTGTGGCATTTCAGATTTGAACATCTGAATTTTGGTCGGCTGAAGCTACTGCACACAAAGAATATGGTGAAGGGATTACCATTGATCAACAGACCAGAGAGGGTTTGTGAAGGATGCATTTTTGGAAAGTAGCACAGAGAGACATTTCCAGTTAGAAAGTCCTATAGAGCACGCACACCACTTGAAATTGTGCACTCTGACATTTGTGGTCCAATGCAGACATCATCCATTGGTGGCTGCAAGTATTTTCTAACTTTTATTGATGACTACTCAAGAAAGACATGGGTATATTTCCTGAAACATAAATCTGATGCATTTGGTTATTTTCAGTAGTTCAAGGTACTCGTGGAGAACCAGAGTGGACACCACATCAAGATCTTAAGGACCGACAGAGGAGGTGAATATGTTTCAAATGAATTTTTGAATTTTTGCAAGACCCATGGCATACAAAAACAATTCACTGCACGGTATACACCTCAGCAGAACGGTATTGCTGAAAGAAAGAATAGAACCATCATGGAGATGGCACGCAACATGTTGGCAGCCAAGCATTTGCCAAATGAGTATTGGGGTGAAGCAGTCGCAATTTCCGTATACATTATGGACCGATGTCCGTCAAAGAGCATGAAGAACAAAGTTCCCCAAGAAGCATGGACAAGTATGAATCATTATGTTTCCCATTTAAATTTTTTTGGTTGTGTTGCATATGCTCATGTTCCAGATGAGCTGAGAAGGAAGCTAGACAAGAAGGGACAGAAATGTATTTTTGTCGGCTATTCAGAAGACACAAAAGCATACAAGTTGTATGATCCTATTGCAAGGAAAGTGATAATCAGTTGAGATGTTCAATTTATTGAGAATGAATCATGGGATGGAACTATCGACATAAATTCCAACATTGTGTCGAACGTCAACAATGATGATATGGAAGAGGAAGTGGTTCAAATACCACATGTAAGTCAACCGGTCGGAGCACCGTCGACTCCCATGAGACCAAGACATGGTTCAGCACAAGGACCATCGACACAAGTAGCAGCTCAAGCTACACCGACAAGCATACCAAGAGGACAACAGACTCCATCAAGCATTTCGTCAAGGTTGACATCGACAGAACCGGTGAAAACAAGAAGTCTGCGGGAGATATATGAAGCTGGTACACCTAATTCATTCTCTCTCTTTGCATTATTTGCACCTATATATGATCCACTAACATTTGAAGAAGCTATTGAAGAAGAAGTATGGGCACAAGCCATGGATGAAGAAATAGAATGCATTGAGAAAAACTAGACATGGGAATTGGTTGATGTACCAACAGACAAAGATGTAATCAGTGTCAAATGGATTTACAAGAAAAAGCAAGATGTTGATGGGAATGTGAAAAAGCACAAAGCAAGAATGGTAGCAAGAGGGTTCACACAGCAACTCGGCATCAACTTCAATGAAACGTTTGCACCTGTTGCATGCATGGATATAGTCAAAACAGTTTTGGCCATTGCTGCACAAAACAAATGGCATGTTTATCAAGTGGATGTCAAGTCGGCATTCTTAAATGGCTATCTAGAAGAGGAAGTATATGTGGAACAACCACAAGGGTATGAAGTTCCAAGTCAAGAACGTAAAGTGTATAGGTTGAAAAAGACATTATATGGTTTGAAACAAGCTCCTAGAGCTTGGTACAGTCGTATTGATTCCTATCTCACTGAAAATGGATTCCACAGAAGTGAAAGTGAACCGACTTTGGACACCAAAGTCGATGAGCAAGGTAAGATGTTGATTGTCTACTTGTATGTAGATGATTTAATATTTACTGGTGATTATGGCATAGGAGATTTTAAAGCAGTCATGGAAAGTGAATTTGAAATGACTGATCTGGGGCTTATGAAGTTTTTTCTGGGCATTGAAGTTCAGCAGTCTGAAAGTGGTATTTTTATATCACAGTCTAAGTATGCAAGTGAAGTTTTAAAAAGATTTAATATGTCTAATTACAAGACAGCCCCAACACCGGTAATAATAGGTTTAAAAATTGAGCAAGGATGATGAAGGATCCACTGTCGATCCTATGATGTTCAAAAGGCTTGTTGGCAGCCTTATGTATTTGACAGCAACAAGACCAGACATTATGTATGGTGTAAGTCTAATCTCAAGGTTCATGGAGTCACCAAAAGATTCACATTGGCAAGCAGGTAAAAGAATTTCGAGGTATGTAAGTGGCACAAAAGACCTTGGTATTATGTATTCAACCTCAAAAAATTTTAAACTCATTGGTTACACTGACAGTGACAATGGAGGCAACATAGATGACAAAAAAAACATATCTGGATACACATTTCATTTTGGTACAGGTGTTGTTTCATGGGCTTCAAAGAAACAACCCATAGTAACTCTATCTTCAGCTGAAGCAGAGTATGTTGCAGCAACAAGTGTTGCATGTCAAGCTGTCTGGATGAGGAGAGTGTTAAAAGACTTGTCACAGAACAATCAAGAACCGACAACAATCTTCTGCGACAACAATTCAGCCATAGCATTATCAAAGAATCATGTGTTTCACAAGAGAACCAAGCACATCGATACAAGGTTTTATTTTATAAGAGAGTTGGTGAACGACAAGAAAATTTGTTTGGAATTTTGTAGGTTTGAAGACCAACTTGCCGACATCTTCACAAATCCATTGGCAAATGACACATTCTAGTATCTGCGTAGTTATCTTGGAATGACAAGTTCTCTACAGTGAACTCTGTCATAAACAGAGCATGTTTAAGCTTTGACACATTTTGTAAATTTTGTTTTAAAAATCCCCATCTGCTTATAATTAAGGGGAAGTGTTGGAAAAATGTAATTACTCGCAGATCCATACCTAACTCTCAGCCGACTCTGTCAGAGTCTGTACCAGTCAAGATCTTGTCAATCAGTCTGACAAGAGGGAAGAGTCCACGACTAGGCAATGTAAACCAGTCGAATTTATTTCTGAAGCTAAGTTGTTAGGTAGATAGTTATTATAGTTTTTAATGGTGAGTTAGTCGACCCATGTAGATGCAATTTTCAGGTTGCCTATAAATAGAAGAAGCAATTTGTAAATCAATTTTTTTACAGACATTAGACAGTAGAGAGAACTCTGGGTGAGAAAAGAGAAGTTGAAGCTCAAGTTTCTATGTAAGTGATTCAGTCGAAGAGCTAAAGCTCTGTAAAAGGACAAGTCTAGACCGACAAGTCTGGACCGACAAGTTTAGACCGACAAGTCTGGACCGCAAGTTTGGACCGACAAGTTTGTAATACTTTGTTATTTCCTCATAGTTAAATATATGAAATAGTTTATGGTTAAATGCATGATTATTTGGCCGCACATATTTCCAGTTTTACTTGGGTAAATGTTTTTTGCAATTACTGTAAAGTGAAAGATCAAAGAACCCATAAAAATCTCACCGCGTGAAAGTTCGAGGGTCTTCCTACATATTTGGGCATATGTTTTTATAAGTTATTTGGATTTGTAAATGTGTTTATTTTACTTCATCTTACTCACAGGTGAAAAACATTTGTAATTTCTTAAGTTTTTAGACTAAGAAACACACTCTATAGATTTCGACCAAAGTGAACCGACAAAGTCGGTTGTGTGAGCCGACTTGAGAGGTCGTTTGAATCAGCCGACTGAGGTTGTCCACTTGAGTGGTCGAAGAGGTCAACCGACTTGAGAAGTCGAAGGGGTCAGCGGACTTGAGTGGTCGGAGAGGTGAGCCCACTTGTGAGTGGTCGAAGAGGTCAACCGACTTGAGAAGTCGAAGGGGTCAGCAGACTTGAGTGGTTGGAGAGGTGAGCCCACTTGTGAAGTCGAAGAAGTCAGCCGACTTAGAAGTGACAAGTGGTCGAGGTAAAATCAGTAGGTAAAACCGACAAGTAAGTGAAAGAAATTTTAGTCGAGTGGAAAGACCGACTAAAATTTATAAATTTGTCTAGTCGGGAGATAGACAAGTTTCACCCGACAAGGAAAAAGAAAAAGTGGTCGGCGTGAAAAGTGAAAATTAAATTTTTAAAGTGGTCGGCGTGAAAAGTGAAAATTAAATTTTTAATATCTACTGAGCCCTAAACTCAAGTTTAATCGGCTTGGTTTTGGCTAACAGTACCGGGAATGTAGGAGACCATGTTCTCCTGGACCCAAGCATGGGCTCTTGAAAGACGACGAGCAACGTAGTAGAGTTACTCGTTGGGAAGGGAAATGGTGATTTTAACATCGATACCACTGAACACGTGAAGAGATGTAGGGTCTGCATTATAAAGCTTCAGCTTGTCAATGCCTTGGCTCTTGACAAGCTACACCACCCTATAAGGTGAGGGAATAATATCTGCTATGCTCCCATAGTTGATGCCCACAATGCTAGCATCTACAAACAAATATAAAAATAAAAACCGTTGCTTAGTCAATCACAGAAAATAAAAGCTCAAGTCATTTTGACAAAATAACAATAAAATGCATTTTCTCACCTACAGAAGCAACGATAGAGAGTACAGAAGCAACGATAGAGAGCACCACTGCAATCCCTATCATCACCGAGCCCATATGGAAGCTCATTCTAGTTCTTTTTCTGGATAATTAGTAATTAGTATTGCAACTCCCCTCCCGAGTCCTCCCTTCATAATTTTCGGTTTTACCGCTCTCATATTAAGCAAATAATCAGTCAATCACCATGTGTGGAATTCTATCATTGTTCAGTTGCTTGCGTACATCGCAGGCCAAGCACTTTCTAGTTCTGCAGCTTAGGTATGTCCAATATACATCTCTACTCCAAGTATCCAATATGCTTTCACAGATGTTCGCCCAGTCTGAGCATCTGTGGAAAATTGTTTAAAAAGTAGATAATGTTTAGTTTCCAAAATTATAGCAACCTTTTGTTGTAATACAAAAACAGAATAAAGACATCCTTTTGTTTTGATCGTTCGTTCGAATTTTTGATTTTATAGCATTTCACTTTAAGATTTAATAGTGTTTACCTAATTTTGTTTTGCTTTCATGGGCAAGCTACGACATAGAGATCCGGATGGGAGCAGGAATCCGTTTCTTGCTCACCAGAGGTTAGCCATCGAAGATCCTGCTTCTGGGGATCAACCCTTGTACAATGAAGACGGGAAAATAGTTGTTATTGTAAGTTTGTTGTGGCTCGCCGAGTTACTTCATCTATTGAATATATACAATTTGGTTTCATTCTTAAGTTGCAAATGTTTGCTAAATTTATATTCACTTGAAGTTCTGGCATTGTAGAAACTGAGGGAACAACTCAACTCTCACCAGTTTCAGACAGATACCGATTCTGAAATTGTAGCTCATCTCGTGGGTACCTAGTTGTGTACTCTCCCTTCGTTTCATTTTTCGAAATCATTAGCCCCTCTTTCAATTTTTTTAATTTTCTGCTCATGAATTGCCATGAAGGTTTTGGGGTCTAACGCCCTTTTGACTTTCTAAGACTATGATGAGGATTTCCTTTGGTTGTTTAAGAGTAAGATTGTGGTTGTTAAAGAATTTTTGGTGACTCAAGAAAGCCACATACCAGTCCTCCAACGACACCATTTTACCTAATATTATGCAATTATCCTGTCTGACAAGTCGCTGGAGACACAAGATAAATCCCCAATTTCCTCTTTGGATTTCATAGTCGGTGCTGCGGAAACATATCCAAGCTCTCCAGTTGATTAAGACTCCCGCAATGGATTTTGGCAAAGAGAATACGTAGGTGCTAGAAGAACTGCAAAATCACAAAATTCACAAAGTAAGTACAGTATTTGTCGCAGGAGCTGCTGGGTTCATAGGGGCATGTCATCATGTGTTTGCTTGAGCGAGGATATACTATTAGATCAACTGTGCGAGACATTGGTAGGTTTATAAGCATTGGATTATTACTATGCAAATATCAGACTGAACATTTTCATGGCAATGATTTGGGTTTGCATAAGAGAAATAGTTATAATTACAGTTAATGGTGTTCTTGATTTAGGTAATCCCGTGAAGACTAAGCATTTGTTGGATCTTCCTGGGGAGAACGAGAGACTGACTCTCTGGAAAGCAGATTTGGATGATGAAGGAAGCTTTGACCCCGCCTTTGATGGGAGTGAGCGCGTTTTCCATGTTACCACTCCCAGCCTGCCCCACTTAGACATATCTACTTGTAGAAACGACGTCATTTCTACGTGGTGGAATTTCTACTTGGTGGAAGTTAGTTGGGAAAGGAGAATGACACGTGGTGAATGAAAATGACGACTAAGATGAATAGTGTTTACAAACAGAACCTCATAAAGAAAAATGCCTATGGCGTAAAACTAGCAATTGTACCTAGAGGTGCAATAAAAGAACGTCGTGTTGCAAGCTAAGCAAGTAGATGTGGACATATACAACAAGAAAGAGAATAGAGAATTTGAAATGTTGAATCACAAATTTTATCATTATATTATTTACATAATTGGCAATTACATTATCTGCATTTCAAAAGTAATCATAAAATTTTTTCTTGCCTCATCCAAATGACAATAGATTCTTAGTTTTTGTAGCTCTTATGTAACAATCAAATATACATTTCTTAAATATGGATCATTAATAAGGAATTCATAACATCTAAATGGACATTATTGGAAAATATCTCAAAAAAATTATAAAAAAAAACTTAAAATTGTTGTATATATCTAGAAAAAGATAAATTAAATTCATAATAAAAAAAAGCTTTATAATATTATGAAAAAATTATAATTTGATTCATAATTCAACAGTGACCAAAAACTCTCCACAAATGAAAATGGACGAGACTATGCAGAGGAAACCAACTGCACCAAGAGAGACAATGTGCCTTCGACATCCCGGATGGGGAGGGGCGTTCCATTATATCTAGATTGTATATTGCGTACATTGAATATGGACATTAACATACAACCGCCTAAACCCGAGCTTGATATGTACCTTGAGTTTGTGAAGCTCAAGAATGCATAATTCAACTCTAGACAAATGGCCTATTGCGTTGCATTCCAGGACAACCTGCTGATGCGGTATTATACTACTATGCAACATACAGGAGAAATGCCTCGCCGGGGATTCAAATAGGTGCACATTACTAGGATTTGTTGATCCGTTTAGTACGATGAGGTAACGACCAATCTCTGTTGTCTCTACAATTTGGAAAATACCGCGTCAGGTTCGAGTTGCTTTCTAACCTAGAGCTTTTATATAATCAAAATCATGAAATAAGAAATCCATAACATTTGGCAGTCCAAGGTCTAGGCATCAATATCAGTTAAGAAATCCATAATATTTGGCAGTCCTGGGGCTAGGTGTGTGTGATTCAATATCAGTTCGATTTCGAAGTTTATAATGTGTTGGTTTTAGGTTAACAAGTTGAAAAACTCATGAAAATTGTACTCATGGAATCTATTTTCGTAATGGGTAAGGCTATTGCAGAGCTTTGATTGGAACCATTTCTCCCAGTTGATTTGCAGTTTTCTATATTTTCCTAAGAGGCTATTCCATCATTTTGCAGAGTTTAGCACAAACCATGAATACGATTTCTGTGAGGTGATTTGAAGTTTTATCATCAATTTTGTGGAGTTAGGTCAATTCACTCTGATTCAAAACAAGGATAAGCTCAAAGATTCAAAATACACCCTAAGATTTTTTGAATTTATGTAGAGATTAGATTTCCATGAACAATGATAAGGTCACTATTATGGAAGGAAATACACTGTTAGTGTTGACTCGACCTTTAATAATGAAATTAGAGAGGCAGTGAGTAGGTCTTTTCATGATAAATAGAGATTATGTAGAATTTAGTATGGCCGGTGCACGACTGGGCCTTTGTTTAAGCATAAAACTATTCTATGATATTAATGAATGATTTCAAATGCATGCCATGAAGCTACCAACCAATGGAAATGTGTCTAAATCTTTACAGCTAAGTCTCATTGAAACTTTCCATCACAACAATATGAATTTTATAGTACATAGCTTCTTGTCACGTACTGTGAGCAACTGAGCTGTAATTAATCACCTATATGCTGTAATTGGTCTTGCAAACATTGGAAGTGCATCTCACATGTAACCCTTTCTTTAACCATTATTGTCAGTTTCATTAGAGCTGGGCATTTTTGCTATTAATGGACCTTCTGATCACATTAGTGGAAGAATGAAGAATGGCTGTAATTTCTTCTTAACAGTATTTTTAAGTCGTCCCTCCAAATGAAGATTTCAAGTTCAATGTGATTTGTCTTGTCTTGGATGAATGGCTTTAGTTAGGATTATCAATCACAGGTTTGACATTCTATTTGCGTCTGTGCGTCTATACTATCTTCCCTCTAAACGCCACTTTTGTGTACCCTCTTCACTGTTTCTTCCGCCCAGATTTTTCTTTCTATGTTTATCACAAGTGGTTTTCTTTTCTTGACTGGACCTTTAATAATGCAATTATTTGATGTTAATGACGCCATCAACCTCTTAGCAATCTATTAGTGTTGTTTCTTGTCCTCCTTATGATATCCATGAGACAACGATACCGTATATAGTTAACTATTATGGAAGCAATTACAATCTATTAGTGTTGACTCGACCTTTAATAATGCAATTATTTGATGTTAATGAGGCCATCAAACGCTTAGCACTTGACACAATGTAGATACATGGCATGCATAGCACGTGGAACACGTTATCATTGTGTAGAACACATTACTTCATGGTATCGCTGGTATCGTTGTGCAGAACGGTGCAGAACACGTTACTTCATGTTATCGCTAGGTGAACTGCATGCGGTAAAGAGTAAAAATCCTAAAAATTAAAGCTAACCTCTTCACTCCCAGCTAACCTCTAAGCCGCAACTTGGTTAGAAATCCAGAACCAGCTGTAGTTAACGTTGTGACTTGGGATGGAGGGTTGTGCACGACAGGTTTAGATCAAAAGACCAAGGTACCACTGGAGCTAGAAATAGTGCAGTAAGCATGAATAATCTAGATTTTCACACTGGATTATCAAGAGTGTGGGGATACAGGACTGCAACACACAGTCTTAGATATGGAACCTGAAAGCTATCACTGTTATAATTCGTATGACAGACAGATTCCAGTCAACATTTTATTTTATTGGATGGTGGGTTTAATGTATATCTCTGTATACCATTTTTTTTATTCCTATATTGCAAATTTCTCCTTAATTTCTCTTATAGAACTTTGCAAACCATTGATTTTTCTATTGGATTTCAACTTCCCCACAATTCATCAGGGTTATCCACTCTCCTCCCTTTCTTTTTTCGTTGAGAGCATCGACCTTTCTTCTAGTTATCAGCTTCCTAATTCATTTTTCGGTTTACTAGTTGGCAATGGTCGCATCCTCCTCCACAGCTGCTCATTCCAACAACAAACAATGGTTCTAGGTATTCATAAACCATCGGTGTGTTGATGTTAAGAAAATCTTTTCCAAGTCTCTCTATCTTCGCCTTCTCGAAAAAGGATTGAGGGCTTTTTTGGACTAGGAGGAGTTGCAGCAGGGCTACAATTTTTTGTCTCAAATAAAAGATGATATTAGAATGACATCAGTCCATGTGGCAATCTTCTCCCCTCGATACGCTGAATCATATTGGTGCCTGGATGAGCTCCTATTGATGTTGGAGTCAAAGGCTCCCATTATTCCAGTCTTTTACCGTGTCACGCCTGCAGACGTTCATTGGACACATGACAAAGATGGAAAATATGCTCAAGCCCTATATAGATTGGCAGATAAGAGAACTCGTGAAGGGAAGCTGAGATATGACTCCAGCACTATTGAAAATTGGAGAAATGTACTTTCTCAGGTCGTAGACAACAACAGTTTCAAGCTGGAGGTGTGCAATGGGTGAGAACGAAATCTTCGCTCTCTAAATATGGTACTATTTTATGTTTCATAAATAAACATAGACATTTGTTTCTTTCTAGTTCTATTCGTTATCTTCTCAATAACTAGCAAGGAGTTGGAGCTAGAGCTGTTGGATAAGGTGGTTGAATGTCTATTGAAAATGGTGAAAAATCCAGACTTGCACATGGTTAACTATCCAATAGGTTTGGATTGCAAGCTGAAAGATTTCGAGGATACAGTCCTGTTGCAGCAGCAACAAAGTGGGAAACCTCAGATCTTGGGGATCGTGGATGGATCCTCGGCTAAAGGACTCTTTTCCTTAAGATTGGGTAGAACAAGTAGCGAAGATCGTTGCTTCCTACGTGGATCCTGATGTTGGAAAAAGGATTGATGTGAGATACATTGCAGGCGAGCTGTCAAAAGTGTTTATCATGTCTGAGAAATGGTTTGAGCAAATGCAAGCCAGCAAGCACTGGATTAGTGCTACATTCCAGGTCAGGTAGAGCTGTTTTTGAAAAAATTTCTTCGCCTTTTTTTTTGTTCATGTAGATATTGATACATTGGTTGCAGGTATTGGATTGAATATTGTTGTGCAAGAATAACACAAATAAATTCCATATTCTAGATTTTTCTTATTTTGGTGATTGTTGTGGTGATTTTTCTTCAACTGTGAAGTTTCAATTTATCTCGTCGCCACTGCTGTAGAGTCTTAGCCTCACAAAGCACCCCCTGAGACCCACAAAGCAGCAGCACTTCCGGTCACCAGGCAGCTGGATGGGCGTGCTGGGGCGCTCGATGGAGGATGTCAGGTCGACCTACACGTGCGATGTGCATTTAAGGAGGATAAGGAGCAGGTGCCAGATCACTAGATCAGCACGCAGCAAATCAAATTCAATGAAACAGATTAACCCAATCGTCGGACAAAAGCATCCTACGGATGAAAAAAAAAATAGCATTAACTTCGGAGAGTCGACTCCCACTTGTTGAAACGCCTTATGGCGTAAATATCAAGTATATTATAAATCTACAAATTCTAAAGAAGATATTTTCATAATGGCACAATAAGAAGAAGAAAGTTTAGAAGACAATTTAGAGATGTTTTTATATAATTTACATAAATCTAACACAGTTCTTTTAATCTTAATATTATTTGTACAATCTTGTTCAAAGAAATTTGAAATGAATATATTGATGTTGTCAATCTCATGGGATCTAGAGATATTTCTTATCTTCTATTTGGCAAATTTTTGAGTTGTGCAAGAAATATTCTTAGAGGTAAGGCTAAAGTTCGTAGTGGACAAAATGATGTTCTTTTAAAAGTTACTAAATCAGCAACATAGAGTATTAGTAGGGAAACTATTGGTGACATATTATAAGATTTTAAAATTGAACTATGTGGTAGTCTTAGTTCTCAATTTGATGCATTTAATACTAAGAAATGACGGGAAGAGAAAACTATAGCTTGGTCTATTTTGTGTCCTTCAATTTAAAAAGAATCATCCTAAACAAGAATGTCCATTATATAATATTCAAATTTGTGGAATTTTTGGAGAGCATCATGCAACATAATTTTTTCCTTCACCGCCTAGCCTTAAATCAATTTACACAAGAGAAAATGAGTCAGTGGAAACACCATGTTCAATGGAACCTAAAAAACCATGGAAACCACGAGCAACAAGTATCAATCTAGATACCACAACAATTTTCTGCATTTCCTAATCAAAATAATGCTCAAACTTCCATGACATGGTAGTCATGGCCTCCCAAACAATGTCAAATTCAGCCTTATCAACAAACTTGGAGGGGAATCACTTATGGAAATCAACCACCTTATTATACACAATACCATCCTCAATAATATCAGCCTCAACAATTTGTTCCACAATAGTATCAACAACAGCCTTTTCCACAGCAACAACAATACCAAACATTTCTAATACCCTTCTACTATGTAGAAAGCATTGCCATCTAATCTATCATAACCGCAACTAACTCATTCACAACCATTACAACTTCCATCAAATCAACAACTACTCAGATCTACTCAATTACCTTCTCAACCTGTGGCAAATCCCAATAATGAAAAAGTTAAAGTTGTTTACAATGTTGAAGTAGACACGTTTTCTACTTATTTAATTGCCCTTGTGAAATTACAGGAATTTCTTGTACAATTATAGGAAATCAATTTACATTCTGGAAAGGTTGTAAATAAAAAAACTGTCATAATAATTGAAGAAGGGGAGTATGCAACTCCTAATCAACTTGATACCAATAAAACTCCAATGATACAATCTGTAATAGAAGGACCTCAATCATCTAGGATACCACCTTTCCTTGAGAGGTTAATTACACAAAAATAGGAAAACAAACTTTGTAAACGAAAAAAAAGGAAGGATCCAACAACAATTTAAGTTGTTGGGAAACTATCTAGTTTAATAACCTCTAGGGTTCTATTAGATAAATATGTTGATCCTTGAGTTCCAATTGTTATGATTTTGATCAACATTTTCTCCATTCCTAATACTCTAGTTGACTTAGGAGCATCTATTAATGTCATGACAATGGAAACTATGCAAAATATAAATATTGAACAAATTAGACCTACTCCTACAATAATAGAACTAGTGAATAGAAAAAAAAACCTGACGGGCTCATTGAAGATATCATCATTTCCCTAGATTCTTGGGAATATCCTGTAGATTTCATGATCTTAAAACCCAAATATAAATTTGGTGGACACCCTTAAATTTTGGGTAGACTAGGCAGCAATTGATGCATTCATTGGCTCTCGATCTAGAAACATGACCATTTCAATTGGTGCTGAAGTGAAACGAATCATTCTTTATCCCCCTGCAAAATCCGTAACTAAATTTGAGCGTGAAGGATGGATTGATTAAATTGGCATGTATGAAGAAATAATTTAACCTCTTCTACCAATTAGATAAGCTATAGATCTTAAAGAAAATACCGATGAAAATTAGTTTAATCATTCCATTTCTTATCCTGATTTTCAAATGTGTTTTAGGGGGAAGTGATTATGAACATTCTTATGTTACTCATCTTTTAGGATATAATTTTTAGGAAATATGTATTGTGTACAGTTTGACATCTTTATTTACGACCTTATTTCTTGTAAAGTCTATATAAAGTTCCTGTATTAAAATTGTTGACATTTATGGTGGCAAAAGTTTAAATATTAATTTTGCTTTAGATGATTTACAACAAAACAAATTAATACCAATTTTGCAGAAAAATTCTAAACATTTCCTGTGATTATATGGATATGCAAGGTATCCATCTATATACATGCACTCATCATATTTATACACAAGAAAAATTTAAACGAGTAAGAAAACCACAAAGAAGAATGAACCTTGTTTTGAAGGACATTGTAAAAAGGGAACTTAAAAAAAAATTAGATGTACATTTCATTTATCCTATATCAAATAACAAATGGGTTTCACCCTTGGTGGTTGCTCCCAAAAATAACGAAATGCGGTGAGTATCCGTTAACGATCGAGAATTTAATAAAGCCACCTTAAAAATATCATTTTCCTTTACCTTTCATAGATAAAGTCATGGATACATTATTAGGAAAGTGTTAGTAGGGGTTTTGGTAAGTGAGTTGCGCCGCGTCGCAATAGTTGTGCAAGCTCACGTGGTACCACGCAAGGCCAAATCAGTGCGATGGACGAAATGATAACCGCTTTGAATATTTTAGATATTATTTGACCAAATTTTGTCACAATAGGTCATTAGTGGTTATAAGTTAGTTAGAAGTGGACCCTCAATGTAAAGGAGCAAGACTATTTATAGAACTAGTTTTGCAATTGAATCAACATGATAGTAGCATGAGCATATCTGAGAATTGACATTCTCTAGAGTATGATTATCGCATGAGGTCTAGTGCGATCTAGTTTTTGAAGAATTTCCTATTGTATCTGTGATCTATTTGGGTTTTTTTTGATGTATTCAGCCTCCTGTTGTGGAGAAGAATTGTGTGTTTTGAATCCTTTACGTAAGATTAATATGATATGACAGTTGTTGCACAAATTGTATCTATTATTCCTACTATGATCTAATCTATTATGATGATGCAATCTGTTTTGTTATGATGTTGCGGTGATTTGGATATATTATGATCCATTATGATGTCGCTGTGATTTATTCCTTTTCTGCTATATCGATGTTGATGTGATATGTCTTGCTATGAGTTGAGATGTTTTATGAATGATGCTACAGTACTAGGGATACTGTGACAAATGTATGATGCAATCTGTAGTTATGGAAATGAATTAATGTCGACTGCATAGCTCTGAATCCAATGGTTATGTTTTCTCCCCGTCGGATCCCCATATCCTCCGTCCTCACTGCCAGAAACTCGGTTTCGATAGCTCTCCCTTAAACATCTCAGGTGAGACTTCATCCGCTCCGCAAATGTTGTTGGGTAGGGTAAAACCTGTCTGGGCTGGTGCTCAGGGAGATCACCCTGGTTAGGCGTCGACAGAGTGAGAACCCCTATCGACGAGGATTTTTTGGTGGGTTTTTGCCAACAAATGGTTCTGTTTTCGAGACTGAGTTGCGATTAAAAGGAGGACATGTTTTGGCATTCGACTCGACTGGAGATCGAGGGGTGGTTCGATCTAAAGCTATGAGAATTTGTTGAAGCCAAAAATAAGAATCCGAAATTGTCGACGAGCCATTAGCTGGATAGATATATCCACGACGGTCCTCACGAATGGTTCTTCTGTGAGTTTCCTGTCCTCTTGCATGAGTGGCTGGCAAAGTTCACTACTAAGAAAAAAAACTTCCAAGGAGGAGAGCCGACATATTGGACTCCGGAGCTAATCCAGCTTTTACAAGAAACAAACAATAAGGCATCACGGGTTGTTGAGTTGTGGTTGGACAGCATCCTGGAGGGCTACATTACCGAGTTTTTTGTTGATACCAATAAGTCATTCATCGAAGTAGAGAGGGAGTTTTTCAGCGGACCACGAGGTAGATTCTTGTTGTCTCTGCAGCTGTCAATTAAACAGCTGGTCTGTGAAAAATGTATTCTAAAGATGGACCAAGAGTAGTGGAACTCTGGTGTGCGGAGGCTGTCGACACCGCGACAAAAGGGGGGAGATGCATGGAAAGGTAAGGGGTATATGGGCATGAGTTTTGGTGAGAATGTAAAGGTTGTCGAGGAAAAAAGTGGTTGTACAAGGTGAGGAGCAAGGTTTTGAGAGAAGAGGGAGAGGATGGGAGAAGGTCCTACTGTGATTGAAGTGCGATGTCGCGAGGACCAACCACATGGGACAAAGCGACCTTTTAGTGACAACGAGGATGACCAGGCCTAGGCTACGCTCAGAAGAATGATAGAATTGAACCCCCAACAATAACATGTATACACCTACATGCACTACTCCACCACAAGGAAGAACCACGCATTCTGTGTCGACTTGCCCGACGTGTTAGCATCAGTCTAGGAATAGAATACCTGCAGGAGGAAGAAGGCCCAGAATGGTGGGTGATGAGATGAAGCTACCAATGTTTCATGGAAATGGTATTGACAACCCAGAGCAATATTGGTTCCTGTGCGAGGTGATCTGTATCGCCCGATAGACTGTAGATGATGATGTTAAGAAAATCTAGTTGGAAACCACCCTTAGGGGCTGTGCACTGGAATGGTTCATGAGATTCACGCGTGTTCCTCAGGGAGGTACCGCGAAAACGTTGGATGAGATCCGTATGGGGATATTTGAAGAATTCAAGAAGCCGAAGTCTGAGGCTCAGTACATTACCAAGTTGAAAGAAATCAAGCAATTCCCCAATGAGACAATTTGGAATTTTGATCAGTGGTTTAAGACGTTGATGGTTTGAGTTAGCTTTCAGATGAGCAAAGTCCAACATAAGGAGTGGTTCATCACTGCGCTTGTCCTACATATCATACAACCACTAATGCAGCAAAATATTGTGACACAGAGAGAGTCTCTGGAAACCGCGATGAAATTGGAGGCATCACCGATAAGAGAAACCACGGTTGGGATGAACCAGATTCAAGCACAGTTGGCCAATCTAACGCTCCAACTGTAAGATATCAATAAGGCAAAGGAAGATCATGACGACCTTTGGTGCACCCGGTGTCATGAAGGCGAACATACCAAAGATACATGTCCAACGTTTCGAAACTATATGCTTTCAGGAGCTCCGAATCCGTTGAGTCGCACTGGTGTACCATGGTGCCGCATATGTCAGGTCTATGGGCATTGACATGAGAACTGTGAATATATGAAAAATATGGTTACCAAGACAAAGAATCTATACTGTACATTTTGTCAGTAAGTAGGACATGACGATAAAATCTGCTAAGCTTACGATTTACTCCAGGAAAGGACGTATGATTCATACTTTGTGAAGGATGAGGACCCTTGGGAAATGCAAGTGCAACCACAGATGGTACAAAAAGAAGTGCAGCTGTAGTATACACCACTGCCCTAGGTGCAGTTTGTCCTGCAGCAACCGCAACAACAGTTTATCCTGTCACAACCGTAACCATAGTTTGTAGAGCAACCACAGGTTGTGCCACGACCGCAGTATAATTAGGTACCATTCATTCATCCTCAGCAGCAATATGTTCAAGTTGTGCACTATGTCCAACAACAACCAAATCCATCACAACAGTAGATGGCCCAACTGCAGTTTCAGCAAGGAGGAGTCCCACGAGGATTCTGCGGAGGATTCAGAGGACAAGGAGGAGGCTTCAATTGAGGAGGAGGATGAGGTCCCAAATCAATCCAGTGTTATACCTGTGGAGTATGCAAGCACTATCAGAGGGAGTTTCATCATGCACAGTGTACATACTATGTGGCCAATGAACATAATGTTGAAAATTGCCCTTAGTTGATTGCAAAATGGTAGGCTGGAAACATTCCGCAGTTGCAGAACGTGTAGAATCAAAATCAGCCTACATTCCAAGTACATAACCAACCGATAATGCAGAATTAGATCCCACCACAGGCTCAGACTCAGAACTCACCCCAGACTCAAAATCAGTCGATGAATCAGAACCCGCCATTGAACCTGAATCAAGGATCGACGGTTGCAACGATTCATGCCGAACCACAAATGAAGGTTGTCGACATTGGGATTGTCACTCGCGCTGGTGCGACAACAAGAGATGATGGACTGCGTCAGCAAGTTCAGCTTACTGGCAAGAAAAAAATAACATTTGATATTGTGATGGAGAAAGACACCTTCTTTGGGGCAAAGCATGCAATTGGGAGAAATCCGGGTAAGTTTCCAATTATTGACATGCCATTTGCTTTTGATCCATCTATAGAGGCAGGACCATCATGGCAGCATGGTACCTTGCAACAATTCTTTGAAAGTTGTCTATCGCTTGCAAGGGACCTTGACGCCCTTGTCGAGCTTGAGACGTTATTGTACCACCCAGATAAGGCATTGAAGGATTCTACAGTGAACCCCTTGCAAAAGAGGAAGATAGGTAAAGAGATGAGGATGAATATCTAGATTGGAGATTATGAGGTTGACTCGGTTATTCTGGATCTTGGATTAGATGTAAACATTCTGACCAAGCAGACATGACAATTGAAGGGGAATCCCACATTGGGATGGTCGTCGATGCAGTTGCGACTAGCCAATCAGGCAAAGGTTCAACCTATTGGTCATGTCTCAAACTTGGTTGTCGACATTGAAGGAATGAAAACGTATGCTGACTTTGATGTGATAGAATTAGTCGAAGATGGTGGTTCCTATCCCGCACTGCTAGGGAGTGGATAGGCTAATGAAAGCATGGCGGTTATCAACTTCAAAAAATGAGTTATGACGTTTGAAAACTAGGATGTCAGGGTCATTGCTCCTATGGACCCTCAGGAGGGACGTCGATATATTGAACCTGTGAACAATGAAGTCGGTAGAAGTTGGGATCATGCTTATAACATCTCTGAAGGCTATATCCATCCTACCGTCGATGGTGAACTTGGATGGCATAGTGTAAGTTCTGCGTCCTCTGACTCTGATGATGCTCTGGAAAATTGGCAGAATAGGTTGCATGAAGTATCACTCAGGAAATGTGGGTTGATTACACAGTCTCTCCAGCGTGTTGCAACTAAGATTGTCAATTTTCCCATTTATGAAGGACTATCGGGACTATCAAAGTTCTTTCAAGAATTCAAAGAGAAAGTTTTTGAACCGCAAAGGATATTGGCCCTCGATGTAGCACTGAAGGCTAATCCGGCTCGATGGTGGGCGACACAAAAACAGATGATCCATGACTGGGAACAGTGTCGGAGATTGATGATGGTGTGCTTCGGTGATTCAGAGCTCTATCATGCTGGGAGATATGGCGGATGGAATGATCCCACCAGTCATTTTATCGAGTGTTAGACTTTATGGGTGTTGTGACCCAGAGATGAATGGGTCCATGCTTTTGTTCATACTCTGGAAGAGATGTCGAGATCCTGGTATGTAGCGACAGAGTTGCACAGAACTATCACCACCTGAGAGGAGTTGTCTGTTTTCTTTGCGTAGACATTTAGTTTCTAGGATGTCAACCCAGAGGTATGTAATGCTCTACAAATAATCCATGACGTAGTACTGAAATTCATCCCTGTTTCATACCGAGTTGATCCACATGTGCACTGCTCCATCTAATCCATAATGACATGCTACAACTTGTCTGGGGATCCTAAAGATGACGATGAGTTGTGGAATGTTAATTGTTGATGTAATTGTAACTTCGGAATGTATTCACTTGTGTATCTTATGTATTGTACCCAGATGTTTATTTCAAGAAGTTTTTGTAATGTAATTGAGTCATGTCATGCCCCGAATTTCTGATCGAGAATTTCTATAATGTAAACAAGTCATGTCAAGTCATTGTGGGTAACCCTCCTATTGATCAAGGGTTAAAGTCCCCACATTTGCGGGGCCCTAGGGTTATTAGACTATCCTAGTGAAGTTGGCCCTAGTGAGTTATTGTCAAGTGAGGAATTAGTATAAATAGAGAGTGAGCCTCTCTATTTATCACACACTCACTCACACTCAGTTGTAGCGCATAGCTAAGGGAGAAGAAGTTGTTGGGGCTAGAAAGAAAGAGGCTACTGCTGTTGGGAGATCATCTTACTATTTTGGGGTTTTACTTTTGGTGCTGATTCTATCTCTGAGAAATTTGCAGGGTTTTCTCCATTTATGGTTTCGCAGAGGAAAAACACTGTGTTTATTGTCTCTTGTGTTTGATTATTGTGCTTGTTATTCTCTTAGCTAAAGATCCTAATATAATGCTAGCTTAAATGTTAAAAATCTAACATGGTATCAGAGCTAACCTGAGAAGAAGACACTATGCAACTATGGGAACTAGGTATTCCTACTTTTTGGATCTCTCTCCACATATTTTTAGCAAAATAAGGTTGGGATGACTCTCCTCCCTAGGGCGCATCTTTTTGTCGAAGCAGAATCTGATTCTGAGCATTTTCAGTTTTTGACCCGACACTACTGCCGAAAATTAGGGCTTTCCACAGAAGTGGAATTTTTGAGTGAGACTAGGCATGGATTGATCTCCTCCTCAAAATCAATGTTTAGAGATCAATATCAAAGCATTTGGTTAGACAGAACTTTTGGAAAGTCAAACCCTAATCTACTCCTGAACCAGCACCGCAGAAATTTAGCTCGAAATCCAGATCCGACATCTTGACCTGGTAAGATCTAAATCTTTTGTATTTCCATTTGAGGTTCTTAGTTAAGATGTCTCATCATACCAAGCTTGATGAAAAGATTGAGGGAGTTGATAACTTCCGAGCCTGGAAGTATAGGATCTCCATGGTCCTGGAATAAAATGAGTTGGACTCCTACATCAATGAGGAGGTTCTAGTTTCATAGGAATATGAGGCTAATGCCTTACACAAGAAGAAGTTGGTTATGGATAAGAGGATTATTGCTGATTCAATCAAGAATCACCTCATACCATAGGTGCCCTCCCTCAAGACACCTAAAGCTATGTTTGATTCCCTAACTAAACTGTTTGAAGGGAAGAACATAAACCGGAAGATGACTTTGAGGAACCAGTTGAAGAATGTAAAGATCCAGAATGAGGAGACCATACAGTCATACTTTACAAGGGTCTCCCAGATCAAAGAACAACTTGAAGCAGTAGATGAAGAAGTGGAGAATGCAGAAATTTTGATGACAACCTTGAATGGTCTCCCTAGGTCATGGGATTCTTTCATCCAAGGAATCTATGCTAGAAAGAAGCTAATCAAGTTCAACAGACTATGTGAAGAATGCTCACAAGAAGAAGCTCGAATAGTAGCTCGAGAAGAAAATATGGGAATTGAAGATCAATCTCTCATAGTACACTCCAAGAAAGACAGAAGGGAAAATCATCATCACCAACGTATGCATTCTCATTAGAAAGATAATTTTGTGAAGAAGGATCCATCCAAACTCATATGCTATACATGTGATGAAAGAGGACACTTTGCTAGAAATTTTCCCATGAATAAGAGTGGATCTAAGAAGAAGAAGAACTCCAAAAGAAGACATCATGCTCAAACTGCTGAGGATGATGATCCTCCCAAAGAGTAAAACAAGAAAGTGAAGACTCTTCAAGTGATGAAGAATATGTCCTGATCTCCGCTCTCACAGGAACTGTCACACATGGAAGCAAAGATTGGATTATTGACAGTGGGGCTTCCAAACACATGATAGGATTCAAGGAATCTTTTGAGAAACTATCCGAACATAATTCACCCCATAAGGTGAAACTTGGGGATGACTACCAATATCCCATAAAAGGTAGTGGTGAATCCTCCTACAAGCTAGAATCTGGAAAGTCTATGAAAATGAAGGATGTCTTGTTTGTACCAGGATTAAAAAAGAATCTTCTCTCCATATCAGCACTAGATGCAAAAGCCACGAGGGTTGCATTTGTAGATGGCCAAGTCCTCATGTGGCCAAGAGGAAAGACTATTGACGATGCAATAGTAATTGGAGAACAAGAAGGCGGATTATACAAATTGAAGGGCCATCCAGAACAAGATTTGGTTCATGACATAGTACAACCAAATGAACTTTGGCATAGAAGGCTTGCACATGTGCATTATAGAGCACTACCACTTTCAAGCAAAGATGTTGAAGGTCTTCCAGAAATTCAGGAAAAACATGAAGGAGTCTGCAAAGGATGTGTGAAAGGAAAGAACACAAAGAAGACATTTCCAAGCAAAAGGAATCTTGGAAATCATTCACTCTGATGTATGTAGTCCAATGTCATCTAGTTATTTAAGTGGGTATGTATACTATGTTTCTTTTATTGATGATTTTTCTAGGAAGACATGGATATACTTTATGAAGAACAAAGATGAAGTATTCAACAAATTCAAGGAATTCAAAGCCTTGATCGAGAACCATGCTGAAAAGAAGATCAAGACCTTTCGATCAGATAATGGCAGAGAATTCACATCAAATGAATTCAAAGATTTATGCAAATATTCAGGGATTAAGAGGGAGTTATCCACTCCATATAATCCATAACAGAATGGGGTTACAGAAAGGAAGAATAAAACTATCATGGAAGTTGCAAGAGCAATGCTTCATGATCAAGATCTTCCCATGCATCTATGGGCAGAAGGTGCTATAATAGCGGTGTATGTACAGAACCATACTCCACACAGAGTGCTTGAGAACAAGACACCTAAAGAAGTATTTTTTGGAAAGAAACCAAAATTCAGCCATCTTAGAATATTCGGCTGTCAGTTGTACATACACATTCCAAAAGAAAAGAGGAGAAAGTTATATCCTTCAGGAAAGAAGGGTATATTTATGGGATACTCTGAAAGCTCGAAGGCTTATAGAATATACTTACCAGGATTCAAGAAGATCGACATCAGTAGGGATGTAACATTTGATGAAGACTCAACTTACAACAAATCCATAAAGATACATGCTGAAGATCCTTAAGAAATAGAAGCACCCATAATTCATGACACAACCATGAACGAAGAAATTCAAGAAGACTAAGAACTAGAAGAACATGTAGATCCACCTCAGGACAAGAATCCTCACAAGAAGAAACCTACTTGGGTATGAGAAGCTATCCAAGGTACAGAAAGATATAGGGCTCCAGAAGAGAATCACATAGAAATAAAGAGTACCAGGTCCTACTCCGAGTATGTAGCTTTATTATGTGACTTCATCGATAAAGAACCTTCCAACTATGGAGAAGAGATAGAAAGGAAAGAATGGAAGGATGCTATGATCGAAGAATATCAATCGATCATGAATAATGATATTTGGGATGTTGTCCCAAGACCAAAATGGAAGTATCTTGTAACTTCCAAATGGATCTACAAGATCAAGCATACTGTAGATGGCAGCATAGAGAAATATAAAGCAAGATCCGTGGCTCATGGCTTCTCATAGAAAGAAGAGATAGATTATGAAGAAATATTTGCACCTGTAACCAGATACACTTCCATCAGATTAGTACTTGATCTGGTTGTAGTGTTGAAATGGAAGATACACCAAATGAATGTCAAGACTTCTTTCTTGAATGGTGTAGTGGAAGAGGAAGTATATGTAGAGCCGCCACTCGGTTTTGAGACACATGACATGGAGTCTCATGTGTGTAGTTTGAAGAAAGCCCTGTATGGTTTGAAATGGGCACCCAGGACATGGTACAGTAGAATTGATGGCTTTCTATCCAGTTTGGGCTTTACCAAAAGTAAAGCAGATTCCAACCTTTACTACAAGGTTGAAGATGGCAACCCAGTGATACTCCTATTGTATGTCGATGATCTGTTTGTAACATGTATGGATGGGTTGATTGCTGATATGAAGAGGAAGCTTGCTACCAAGTTAGAAATGAAGGACTTGGGTATGATGTACTATTTTCTAGGCATGGAGGTGTGGCAGAATGCAGATGGAATCTCCCTCGAACAAGGGAAGTATGAAGTAGAGATCCTAAAGAGGTTTAGGATGATGGACTGCAAGGCCATTACCACACCTATGGCATCGAACCTAAAGCTATTGAATGATGATTCATTAGAAGTGGTTGATACTATGATGTATCGTCAGATGATTGGGTCCTTGATGTACTTGACGAACACGAGACCTGATATTTGCGTTGCTGTGAACACCTTGAGCCAGTTCCTGACAGATCTGAGACATGTTCACTTGATTGCTGCAAAGCGTATTCTGAGATACCTAAGGGGTATAGTTGACTATGGGCTCAAGTATGAGGTGAATCAGAAGATTAACCTGGAGGGTTATGTTGATTCAGATTGGGCAAGCAGTGCCATCGATAGGAAGAGCACTTCAGGGTGTTGCTTCACTATGGGATTAGGTGCGATCTCTTGGTTTAGTAGGAAGCAATCCTGTGTGGCATTGAGTATAGCTGAAGCAGAGTATGTCGCAGCTTGTTCAGCTAGTTGTGAGGCAGTATGGCTGAGGAAGCTATTGTCTGATTTATTTGATCTCCAATTAGATGCTACTTGTATATATTGCGACAACCATAGTTGTGTGAAGTTGTTGGAGAACCCGGTGTTCCATGACAAGTCGAAGCATATCAAGATCAAGTATCACTATATCAGGGATATGGTGCAGAAAGGAGTAGTGAAGCTCCAGTATGTTGCGATGGACGAACAAATAGCTGATGTGTTGACAAAGCTGTTAGCCAGAGTGAAGTTTGAGTACTTCAGGGAGAAGCTTGGTGTTCTCCAAATCGAGGTTCCCTCCAAAGGGAAGTGATGAGTCTGTGATCTATTCTGACATGGTGAGAGGATTGGTTCCTTCCATGGTCAGATGTAAGGGATGAGCCATTCTGTCATGATGAGAGGATTGGTTCCTCGCATGTCAGATCTGAATACTGAGCCATTTTGATGTGAATGTAGGATTGGTTCCTACATGATCAGATATAACCGCTGAATGCCATTCTTGGAATGGAGCCACCTGGTCAGTTACCATGAATACTTAGTATGGGACTGAGGGCCATTCTATTGTGACTGTAGGATTGGTTCCTACATGATCAGATATAAGTGCAGGGACATTTTGATGTGACTGTAGGATTGGTTCCTACATGATCCGATGTAAGTGCAGAGCCATTCTGAGGCGATTGTAGTATTGGTTCCTACATGATCAGATGTAAGTGCATAGCCATTTTGAGGCGATTGTAGGATTGGTTCCTACATGATCAGATGTAAGTGTAGATCCATTCTGAGGCGATTGTAGGATTGGGTCCTACATGATCAGATATAAGTGCAGAGCCCTTTTGACATGTAGGTAGGATTGGTTCCTCGCATGGTCGAATGTAAGTGCTGGGCCTTTCTGACATAGATGACTGGATTGGTTCCTCTCATTGTCAGATGTGAGTGCTGGGCCTTTCTGACGGGGTTGTGGGATGTGTTCACACATGGTCAGATGTGAGTGCTGGGCATGCCTTTCTGATGTGATTATAGGATTGGTTCCTACATGATCAAATGTAAGTGTTGGGCAGGCCATTCTAACTTAGGGTTAGATATAAGTGCTAAAAAATACCTACATGGAGGCTAGGCCTACAACTAGCATGAAAAACGACTAGCTTTGTAGAACTTCCTATGACGAGAAGAATCAAGAGATAACACTTGTGATGATGATCCAGCAGAGATGTTCCAGAACCAGAGATGATCCAGATCGAGTGATGATCCAGATCTAGGGATGATGATCCAGATCGAGTGATGATCCAGATCCAGATGAAGGTGACTTGAAGATGAAGATGACTTGAAGATGACAAGGACTCGATGATGATCCAGATGATACAGAGAAGAATACTTGTGTTGCTAAATTGTGTCGAGAGAATACCTTCCTAGTTAAGAGGGATTGTTGATGTAATTGTAACTTTGGAATGTATTCACTTGTATATCTTATGCATTGTACCCTTATGTTTATTCCGGGAAGTGTTTGTAATATAATTGAGTCATGTCACACTAGTGGAAAATGAGAGATTAGTGACCAGGAGACCAAAAATTCTGGTCAACACAGTCTTTTTCAAGAGATAAATGACCATAATTGATAAATTTAAGTGAGCTAACTAAAAAAGACCAAGATAAATGACCACTTTTGGTCACGGGATAAAACCAACTAAAAATGACCAAATTTGGTCACGGGATATCTAGACTGAAAATGACCACATAACAATTGGTCATTTTTAGTTGTGTCTCTTTGGAAATGGAAAAAATTACAAATTTGACAATGAATTTGTACATTTTACTAAATTCTAACACTGCAGATGGATTCAGAGACCCCCCTAACAAAATTCTAACACTACAGATGGATTCAGAGACCCCCTTTAAGGGGGTATTCGAATCCATTTGCAGTGTTATATTTTAGTAAATTAATGTACTATCACAACTCAACATGAATTGTCCAAATATATATAAAATACACATAATTGGTTGATAATGTATCAATTATAAATATATATTTGGAGGCTATATACGTCAAATACTGCATGTTCTCTATTGATATTTGCCGTTATATAGCTATCTAAGCTATAGTACATATATGGCTTATGTATATGCTATGACATAAGGGTTTTTGAACTATGCTTTAGAACATAACAATAGTAACATCATATTGTTTCTAATGTTTGAATTTTTTTATAGCCTTGATCATGTTTGTTATCATGATATTTAATAATATAGGAACACCAATATATTCATGCTCTTGAAAATTTTCATAACTCCAATTAAAAAATGTACAAGATATAAAAAACAATAAAATAATTACAAAAAATATATTAATACTAATTATGTCACTATTAAAAAAACTCAATTTAATAATTGATTTTAACAAGAATTGAATATTATGTCAAAAAAATAACTTTTCCAACCACATAGTAAGAAAATATATGATAAATATTATAAGAATAATTGATGGTTATTATAATAATTATAATGTAAGAATTATAATTAGCAAATGTAAAGTTTTAGAGGCGTTTATTACCTTGATAATTTTGTACTAGTGTAATATATAGTTATATATTAATTTTTATATAATATTAATTCATATAATATAATATAATTAAATATTATTTAAAATATATGTAATTATAACTATTATACATATAAATTACAGTATATAATAGATATATAACATTAAAATTATTTGTAATATATAATATTAATTAAAATATAATGAATAATTTTAAATAATAATTATACAAAATACAAAAACTATAAAATAAAAAAGATAGTGTAATACAATCTTTGCATTATATGGTTATTTGTCCATGAAAATCTTTGGCAGGAAATCGTATGTCTTTCAGTGTTTTTCTATTTTCAATTGGTATAAAAAAAAATGTGTCTTCGGACTCAATTCTTGAAATTATCACATTTAGGTTCATTGATGGTTTACTTGCTAATGTTATCAAAGAAAGAAATATCTGTACTGAGTTCACAAAGGAGCACCCTGTGTTTATTGATGGCCATAATCCCCATTTGTGTTTTGTCCATCATTGTATTCTCGAACATAAGTTAGATTTTGCAGTTTTGATTTCATCAATAGATGGGTCAAATCTCTACCCATCCAAAGCTCAATCGACCAATGTTTGAAAATTTTG
Organism: Pseudotsuga menziesii; assembly: GCA_001517045.1. Classification (NCBI taxonomy): domain Eukaryota; kingdom Viridiplantae; phylum Streptophyta; class Pinopsida; order Pinales; family Pinaceae; genus Pseudotsuga; species Pseudotsuga menziesii. The sequence goes on from LPNX010877140.1 coordinate 120,832, forward strand.
TTATCGGCAAAAACTTGACTAGGGCTCTAAAAAATTCATTTCCTGAAATGACAAAAAAAATACAGAGAAATCAACAAACTGGGGACCTAGACCCTACGCAGATCGATAGCTAGTTGAAGCAGATATAGATCGATATTGATATCTAGCAGAAGCCATGGTTAATTTAAAACCAAGTGAAGTTTATTCGGTTGATTCGAAACTGGGGCGAGGTAAGCTTTTTTGGGCAAAAATTTGTTCATTTCCACGTGGCCCAGGGTTTGTATGGTTTATTAGAAGGGAGAAGAGCTCAAATCTGTTGTTTTTTCCTTGATACAGTTGGAGAAAGTATCATTTTGAATTAAAGATTGTTGATTTTTGTGGCAGAAATTTTTTCACAACTATTTAGAATGCAAAGGCTCAGAATCATTATTTACCCACAAGAATTCTCGTATCATGGCTATGGCCTTCACTAGAATGCAATAGAAGTACAAATATTGCGATAAAATGGTTTATTTTGTGAATCAATTGTCCTCCAATGGAGTTTCTTACCACAAGGATTGCTTCAGGTGCAACCATTGCAAGGGAACGCTTAAGGTATAGATTTTTTATGCCTTTATTTTAATATTATTTGACCTCCTGAGTGACTTTGATACCTTGGTATATCCGAGTTTCTCATCACTGGAAACATCAGATTTTATGAGATATTTATTGATTGCGTTAGAATTGAAGATGGTCTTTTGTACTTGATTAGGGGACATTTAGAATTAAACAGGGATGTATTCTTTCATTGATGTTATTACGGATCTATCTTGACAAACTTGAAGAATTCCCCAGACTAACACACATATTGATGGTGGATGCAACCTAAATTGCATTTTGATTTTATTACTTATTGTCATATATGATGTGGTTCTACTAGCTTTGTCTCTATAGGGTTTATAGAGACATCTAGATGCACTGTCTTGCTTTTGGGATCATATCTATGTTGAGGTAAATCTTAGGAAGAATAAGTTCATGGTCTTTAACAACTCAAAGGGTTCTTTATATAGGCTTCATTTCTTCTATGGGGAGGAGTCAACTGAGATAACTATGACCCATACTTGGGTGTACCATTTACTGTCCCTACATTGAATATGTGGATGACATATTATCCTTAAATGTGTACAGGATATTTGACCTTATCACCAGTTGGATGTCAATGCTTATAGCCCCATTTTTAGAATATGTCATCTTAGATGCAACTCTTTGATGCCATTGTCAAACCCACCGTTCTTTATGGCTTTGAGGTTTCGGGGTCTAGCTTACGATGTACCAAATCAATGTTCCTGGAGAGAGTCCAAACCATTATGCTATGATGTATGATTTATTGTAAATTGTAAACAAACTATTCCTCAATGCATTATCCAAGATGGGTTTGGTGCCCATCCATTTCCTCTTTGAAACATTCTTACTAATCTCTGATGTTCATTGATTTGACTCTTTTGGGGATGTAGCTTCAGGCCAAGAGGTGTACCCTTACTTGGAACTTGACTGTTCAAAAGGGCTTCCTCCCCTGGGTCACTTGGGATTTGGTACTTGGAGGCCTCTTTGTTTTTATAGTCTATTAGTATCTCCATTGACCATCGCCCACCTTATAGGAATTCGTTTGATTCTACTCTTCATATTCTCACCCTAAAATGGAAGATTAGCATGGAAATCAAGGAGGACATCTATTGAAAATATATCCAAGGTACATGGATCTTTCCCTCCCAATATCATAGCTCCAACCTAGCCTTTTATGCAGTGAAATTCTAGTAGATAGTGGGTGAGCTTATTGTTTGTCTCTCTTATCTGAGGCTACATTCGTCATATAGGTTGCAGATCACTCTTGGCCAGATAAGGGTTTGGTTGCACCTCCTAAGGATTGAAACTGATCATCATATCCCCTGGGAAGATAAGATTAAGGAAAGTTTTAGGGGCTAATAAACTTCCAGTTTTCCCCTTTAGGATAGTGAGAGTGATGAAATCTTTGTTTTGAAGTGTCCCATTTACTATGAGATTCAAGGGATATTTCATTGTATTGATAGAGACCCAGATGGATATTTGAAAATATTCTTTTTCTATCAGAACCATAGATGCTTGGCCTTATACCTTAGAGAATTAGTTTCTCTTAGACAGCAAGCATTGTGGAATTCTTCTAGACCTACTAGTGTGATTTTCTATTTCTTCCATCCTAATGCTGCCAATGGGGGTATTAAATTCCCAATACATGCCATTGATACTAACACAGTTGGGGCATAACAGTCATACGGTAATTGTTATGTTGAATGGCCGCATGCAAGGTTGTATTTATAACTTGTAATGTCCCCGGTTTTGACCCCGTTTGCATGATGATTGTAATTAATCGTGGTGAGGAGCTCAAGGCAAAAGCCCCACCATCGATTTGGTTGTGTGTGTGCTTTGGCAATGGGGATAGTGCCGATGGTTTATTGTGGCATCATGTAAATACACACATCAAATAAAACTAAAACCACAACTAGCTACGGCAGTGCAACGTTGAATGAAAAGGGCATGATTCCAAAGGATAAGGGGTGGGGGGGGATGTCAAACCTTGGTCTATGGGGGAAAAACCCATGTGTTTCCACCTTGTTTTGTTTTGTCATCTTCCTTGTCTCATCCAACCTCTTTATTGTCTTGTTGTGAATGGTTGAGGTAGTTATTGCTGAGTGGTGGTGGTTGTGGCAGGAATGTCAGTCCTTGCCCACGTGCCCACTCTACCAGCAGATTCTTCCTCCTCACGTCGCATAGGGGCAGAGGAAGCATTCACTCTCCCCACTCTTCCACGAATCTTCTCTCCCACGTTTTCCAACCTTCACAATTATGGTCTGTTCGTCCTCCCAATTGCCTGTAATCCTCACGCAGGATTTGGTCTGTTTATGTCTCATGCAGAGACGGGTTCGGCTTCCTCCTATGCACCATTGTTCTATTCATCCGTTTGCTTAGACCATTGTCCATTCACCTCACGTAGAGAGACGTGCTGTTCACCCTCGCGCAGGCTAGGATTCTTGTTCTGTGCTCCTCACGCACCAGCCGCGGATCTTTTCTGATTGTGCATGCAGCGAGTAGGTGAAATGGCCTACAAGGCATGATTTCTGCTGGTATGTGAATGACCGTGGCTTTAATCCACGATTTCTGCCTTGCTGTTGGTTTAACCCGTGATTCGGGCTTGCTGTTTGTGTAACCCACGATTTGGGTTGTTGTTGCTCTTCCACGACTGTTGGATGCTGTTGAGAGTCTGATCTCTATTTCAATTTTGGACTGTGCATGGGTGTTTCTTCCCACGTTTTGTTGGCTGTGGTGTCCAACTGTGTTTTGGGGCCACTATGGATTCTTAGTGAGCCGTTGTCCATCATCAACAATGTCCCTGTTTTTGGGACTGTGTATAGTTGCCACCGTTTTTATTGTAAAGTTGGGTTGCTGAAGTATCCTAGTTTGGGTGTTGTTGCTGAGTTGTTTTGGCCACGCTAGGGCCAAGAAGAACTCTGTGTTGCCTTGTGGGCTTGAGCTGTTCCTCATCTGTTGTTTGGGACTGTCACCCGGTTGCCTTTGCTTCTTCACGGAGCTGTGAAGGGATTGTTTTGCTGCAGTACGCAGTGGTTGGTCTTCGGACTGTGCTGGCTTGGACGATTGTTGAAGGCCTGGTAAACCCAGTGGTGTTGGTTTGACTGATTGTGTCCCTTGGCTATGTGTAAGCCTGCAATGACCCTTATCCTAGAGGAATCATGCCCACCTCGGGGGTGGCAATGTTGCTGATAGATTGATGAGCACGCTGGCCTAAGGTTGGGTGGAACATTGCAGCGATGTAGCTGGTTGCGGATGAATTCTCCATCCAAAAGATAAGTAATCTTGGCTGTTTGGTCTCTGCAATTTATAGCTATTGTATAATGAATTATGATGAACATGTTTTATGCTGGAAAGGTATGTGTGACGCTTCCGCTGAATGTTGATTCATTCTGCATCTGTGTATGCTTGTAAGTTTTAATTCCAGCATTGACGTTTGTTTATGTTCATGGGGCTGTTTGCCTGTATGCTCGGTGATGATCGCGTCCTCTTCACTGGTTTGAGAGATGGGGACGTGAAATAACTCCTCTACTAAATGTAAGGACATTTTTTCCCCCTCCTTTTTCTGATACAAATCTGACATGTAGGAGTGTATTACCAGTTGTCTATCCTCTTCTGGGAGCCATTTAATGTTGGATGTTAGGAGAGACTAGTGACTTTTTCTTAGTTACCTCCTAGGGTAACCCATCTAGGCCCTTTTATCCCTAGTCACTCTCTAGATAACATTATCAGGTGTTGCATTGGAACTTCCATAGCAATATATGGAACTATCGACTCCCTATATTCCAACCTTAAGGCAATTTGAGTGATTTACGTCTCCCGAGGGAGCTGCTTATCCTCTCTATCTATTCTTGCAGGACTTTTTAAAACTATATTGTTCAGGGTTTCCCTCTTATGCCACCTAGTACTTCTCATCCTTTTTTTTTTAGGGCTACTCTCTCCGTGTTCTGTTATTTGGCTATCTCTAGTATACTCTTAGTTTAGATTGGTTCGTTAAGAGAGGCATTAGGTACATCTTATAATGCTGGCATACATATTCTTTTGAATCCCATCAACCTATCTTGGTTTCCTATGGATATTAATATAGTTCCATTTTATTTCTCACTACATTTTTCTCCCCTTCGTTTAAAATGTTTGCATGTATAGCTTCTCCTTTGTCTCCCATCGTTCTTGTTTTTCCTCTGTCTATTTGCTCAGTGGGAGTTGTAGTTGATTGCTGAACATTATTATTCCATGTGTCCCTCTTGCTTTGGTACTTCAGGATCTAGAATCTTATCTTCTCTATTTGATGGTAGATATTTATTCTTTCATACAATCCCTTCCTCCTATAATTTGGAAGTTATGGTGCCCTTTAATTCCCTTCCATGCCAGTGCTACTATTGTTAGAAAGTTAATTTGCAGTACTCAGCTCATGGTTTTGACAGTGAGGTGTACACAATATATCTGCTTAAAATTTGGTTTACTAGAAGGCCTACAACTTTTGTGGTTTGTGATGACCATTGGTGTTAACACTGTTGGGTAGCCCAGCTTTGGTAATTTCGGTTCTGTAAGCTTATCTTCTCTATTTAATGGTAGGAATTTTTTATTCCATGCAATTCCTTCCTCCTATATAATTTGGAAGTTATTGTGGCCTCTATTTCCCATCCATGCCAGTGCCACTATTTTAAGAAAGGAAATTTGCAGTACTTTCTTTCATGGAAATGCATCTGGATAGTGAGGTGGACAAAATATATATACTTGAAAGCTAGTTTGCTTGAAGACCTACAACATTTGGGGTTTGTGATGACCATTGGTGTTCACTATTGAGTATCCCAACTACCTAGATGGACTCAATTGTTGTACATAAACTCCTTCCCTACTCATATGTATGTTTTGGGACGGGATCACTGGGTTTTTGTTGTATACTATCTACTGCATTTGTGATTGGATTGTAGCATCATGGCATTGTCTTTATAGGTAGTTAACTGAGTAGGATAGAAGTAGTTTAATGGTCCTTTCTTATATTATGCATAGTTCGTGACATTTATCTGAGCGAAGGTTGTTAGATCACTTGGGGTTTGTTGAAATTCTAGGTTTTGTTTTTAAATAGATAACTATGTGCCCTTTTGTAACAAGCATCTCCATTATAATTTATAACTTCTACTTCTACTCCTATTGGCTTATCTAGTTATTTGTGGAAGTTAATCCAATTTTTTTTATGATTTTCCCTAATAAATGTCTATTTTGGTTTTCCTTTGAGTTGTTGTGCTTCTTTTCCCCTTCTTTAAACGCTTTTAGTATTTAATATTTTCTGGAAACTGCATCTAGTATATTTCACTAACAAGACTATAAAGTCAGCATGTATGAACAAGGTGGATGGTTTTGTGTTGAAAATTGGCTGCTATTTAACGTTGATATGCTTCAAATGTGAGTAGGTATGTGTTGGATTGCTTTCTTTGTTGATGAGGAAAACACATGAACTTATTCTACCATTATCATCTGACTCTTGGAGAAACATATTTTCTCAAACCCCTCAAATGTCTTTAAAAGCTATAGGTTATTTGGTTATCACTAGCATACTATTGGCACTTGTGGCATCCTTACCAAATTTGAATACAATTGTATTGATATTGATTATATTAGTTATTTCCTACAATCTGAAGTATATCTACCTTAAATGATTAACATATCTAGTTTTATATTTTCTATGAGTGCAAAGTGCTTAGATTTTCAGTGGTGCACTTTCTAATTATGACATACTTTTGATTTACATGATGAGAAGGATAGGAATAAAGAAAATCTCCTAAAAGAAGAAGCAGAAGCAAATGTTGCTTCCAAGAGGCATAGGCTTAAATGAGACCACCTTTCATCAGAAGAAACTGCTAATTATGGTCTATCACCACCATCGCCACTGCCTCTTTCTGTTGCAATGTCCCATCCCTATGATGGTAGAGAAAGGGACAGGAAGGAACCTCTACCACCGAGGAACCTATATCTGGATGAAAGTGGATAAGACAAAGGTTCTACTGGGAGGATACATAATAAAGAGGGAGACATAGTCACTCGGTGAGATCATGAACTGTATTCTTTCATATTTCCTTAGTGGTATATTGCACATATATTTTATTAAGTATTGATATCTCTGCTATTACTAAAGCTTAGAAGGGTATTATGATATTATCCAATCTTAATGAGGACACTTCAGTCTTAATTACAAACAAAACAAGATTAAATGGATGCCAAGTGAACTATTCTAATTCTTTTGTGACAAATTTGTTAGAATTCTTGGTACAGTGAACAATTTTCTTCTTTAACTTATTTCCTTCAGGCTTTACAACCTCAATTTGGGAGATGACAAGCGGCAAAGAGGGGAGGCTAAACATCCACATCACATAAAATAGATTATTTTGAGAATTTACATACCTTTGTGTCTTTATCTAAAACTTATTGGACTAGGCCCAACATTTAATTTTGTAATCCTTGTTTGCTTTCCCATCAAGTTGTATGGATATTGGACAAGTTTTCCATAAGTGTACAAATTTTGTAGTGTACACATTTAGGAGATTTATCAGAAGCATATAAGTTAGATATCTTTAGTTTGTCAACCATGGAATATCTGAAATGATAACGGGGCTTTAGTTGCCAGGGAGTATGTTTCCTGATGTTTAATATCAAAATTGTTTATTGTATCGTCTTAATGAATTACAAATATTTCAAAATTTTAATTCTTGTATAATATACGAGGTAGTCTTTCTGGAAAAAAGTGTTATAGTTCACATCAATTTGCATGCATACACAACTGAATCAGAATACATGCAGAAAACGTATGACAATGATAATGACATTCCATGGGTACTAAGGACATATAAAGATGGAAATTCTTGGATATTTAAGAGTCACTTCTTGCAATCTCAGTAGTTTTGTAGTCAAGGTTGGGAGTATTAATCCCAGATAATAGTATTCAATTAAGTAAATAGTTAAGTACTTAAATATTCCCAAAGCAATTTCTCTACATGTTCTCTACATGGCTTTGTAAATACATGACAAGTAAATGGCAATTATAAAACTGATCAGTTCAATTGCTATTACAATGCCACATGTTAGTTGTATCTTATTTTTTCTTCTTCCAAATCATGGGATGCATTGGTGTCAAGTGATTTACCAAATGACCATCCCTAATACGTATGATGGTAATATATGATCTCATCAAGGGTGTTGTTCTCATCAAATTGTGATGTGATGTTTGATCTGAATTTTTGTTGCGGTGTCTGGTTTAGCAGACAAACCTGAACATTATTGTCTAGATCCACGGTAAAGCTCTGCATGATATATAGAGGACTGCAATACCAGGTTAGTAACACATGTATCATTTATATATATGCTTTAGATTTCTTGTCTAGATTAAACTAATTCACTGATATGCAAAAGTTGTGATGTTTCAAAACCAATGAATTTGATAATAAATATGTTATCAACATTCAAACTTATTGCTCTATTAATGTAGGAAGAGTCGAATTTGTGTGATATGGAAGGCATCTTTGATAGAGTATTTATGATCAACACATGTAAACTAATGAAGCAGTGTATCATGAAGTAGAGGAAACCATACCAGGTGTTGTGGGGGGGTCCTATTGGATACCGGAAGGAAAATAATGACTACCTTTGCCTGGGGTCTTGGAGTAGCCACTAACAATCAAGTGGAATTGTATGCTTTGTTTTTTGGCACGGAGATCGCAGTTTCTCTTGGAATCAGGAAGCTTCTAGCATTCATAGGTTCCCTTATCGTTATCATATATACTCGTAAAGGTTTGACAAAGGACAAGGAAAGTCAAGGATTCCTTCAACAGATAATCACCTCTCTCCTTTGAAGAATCAAGTATACCAATCTCTTACGCATTTCTAGGAACATTATTGATCCTATGGATCGATTGGTAAACGAAGCAATTAATTTTTATAGAGGGATTTGTCCAGATAGGGGAGGAACTTCATTTTGAAGGTGGGTGCCGCTAGTGAAGCTTGGAATATTTTTCTCTACCCTCATTAATTTATGGTTGGATATGGGTTATTAGGTGACATCATTACAAGGTTTGACTCAAACTTATCTGTCGTGGAAAGTTTGGTTCTACGATGATGGCCTTGTTTTGGCATTAGAAGGCATGTTTCGTAGAGTATTTATGATCAACACAGGTAAAATAATGAAGCAGTGTATCGTGAAGTAGAGGAAACCATATCAAGTGTTGTGGGGGGCTCCTATTGGATCCCCGAAGGACAACAGTGACTACCTTTACTTCGGTCTTGGAGGAACCAATAAGAATCAAGTGGATTGGTATGCTTTGTTTTTTTGCGTAGAGATCGCAGCTTCTCTTGGAATCAGGAAGCTTCTAGATTTTGGAGGTTCCCTTTTCGCTATCAAATATACTCGTAAAGGTTTGACAAAGGACAAGTAAATGTAGGGACACCTTCAATAGAGAATCATCTGCCTCCTTTGGAGAATCAAGGATACCAATATTTTACACATTTGTAGGAACATTAATGATCCTGTCGACTAATTGGTAAACGAAGAAATTAATTTGTACAAAGGAATTTGTGAGGATAAGAGAGCCACTTGATTTTGAATGTGGGTGATTTAGTGAAGCTTGGGCTGTTTTTTTCTACCCTCGTTAATTTACGATTGGCGATGGGTTGCTAGGCGAAATCATTACAAGGTTTTCCTCGAACTTATCTATCATGGAGTGCTTGGTTCTGTGGTGATGGGTTTGTATTCGCATTGTATGCTTGATGTTTGTTGAAGCTGAGTCGTGCCTTTGGGCATTTACCTTCCCCTCAAATGGAGCTCTTGACCTGCAACTAGCTCAGAATTCACTTAAGGTTTGTTTAATGGTGCATGGCTGTCTTGCGAGAAAAGAATGGGGAAAATCTCTGTTAAAAGAACTTCCCTTAAGATGGGATTTTCATTCTTTCCATGCTGAAAATTTTGTGACTACCGTTTTGGTTTCTCGATCTCTGATGATTTTTGGTTTTTCTCTTGTTTTTGGGCTAGCGCCTATGGAGGTTTCAAACAACACTTTTTATGGCTTCTCGAGTTTGATTTCTTGACCAATTGAGGTGCAATGGGGGAAGTTGGGTATCCCTATGTTGGTATGGCTTCCTGGCACTGTAGTTCTTGTGGTCTTGAAAATACCATTATACATTTACTGTAGGCCATGCGACATTTGCAAGACTAACTTGAGGGGATTGGAAACTCTGTGGTAGAACATGTATAATATGGACATGATGGAGACAATTATTGATGAAATTGGTGGAAATATAAGGGTTCAGGGCGGGAAGTGGAAATATTTATCAAGGAAGTTGTAGAGATTTTCCTGTTGATGGTTCAAGGTAGCTCCATGCAAGCCTCATGAGTCTTGGAGGTACAGTTGATGATTTAGTCGGATATAGAAACTGTGGAGGTTGATCCAAGCAGGCACAGAGGATGACTCTTTGTAAGTTTTGGGATTTTGTTGGTTTACTTCGATTATTTAGTATATATGTACTGTTTCTATGTGTTTTTTTACGACATATATAGTTTTCAGATTTTTTCTTTAGTAGGAAATATCTTGCAGTTTTAAGTTCTGAGATGGGGATTTTTTTGTAAATAAACTGTATTGTTTTCCCTCAGAAGCAGGGTGACTTGATCTATAATTGCTTGGCAACTTCCGACACCATTTAATATATAGAAATTTTACTTGTTCCAGTTTTTAAAAAAGTATAGGAAACCATACAACTGGCATAACTGGGGACTTGATTTGTAATTGCTTGGTAGCTTCTGACAACATTTAATATATACAAATTTTACTTGTTTTGGTTTAAAAAAAAGTAGAGGAAACCATCCGACTTGCATAACTAGGGACTTGGACTCGGCCTCCAAAGGTAGATTTTATTGTTGAAAATTAGGGGATTTAAGAAAAGATTGTTAGAAAATTATTCTGACTTGAATTAATTGAATTGATACTGACTAAATTAGTATCCTCAAGAAATAATTCAGTGATAAAGACTCGTAAATTCTTGATGATACCACATTCTGAGATTGAATTCTTTAAAAATACAAGTAATAATAACAAGGATCACCAGGAGAATAAGCTGCGCTACGTGTGAGGGCTGAGAACTGACTGCGCGTTAGGGTTGAGCTACGTTGAGCAGTGATGGTGGCGCCTAGGGGAGGGGAGGGAGCCCCCCCCCCCCCCCCCCCCCCCCCCCCCCC
>LPNX010877140.1:131689-203291 GCA_001517045.1 Pseudotsuga menziesii
GGATTATGGCCCTCCACCAAGACGACTAATGACTGGATACAGAGGAATTGGAAGCCCAATCTGAAACATGGAGTAACTTGCTACCCTGTTGGAAGAGGGTTTTTTGTGTTTGAATTCATCTCAGAAGAAGACCGTGATCTAATCTTTAGAAATGGCCCCTACTTCATGGGAACGCAAGGTCTATACCTGAATAAATAGAAACCAGATTTTGACCCCTCATTCGATCTACCCAAAGAAGTGCCGGTATGGGTTAGGCTTCCTAACCTTCCGGTGCATTGCTGGGATATCGAATCTCTGCAGAGAATAGGGAACGAAATTGGCTGCTTCATTGAAAAAGTTGATAACAAGGGACAATACACCTGTGCCAGAATCTGTGTTGAAGTTGATCTTGAAGCCGACCTTCTTGAGGCAGTAAAATTAACCGTTGGATCCTGGACCCACTATCATAAAGTGGACTACGAGCACCTGCCCTTCAAGTGCAGGAACTGCCAGGAGCATGGCCACTTCCAAAGACATTGTCCCAAACTGGCTACTGGGAAAGAAGATGCTGAAGGATGGTAGAAAGTAAAGAAAGGCAGAACCTATAACAACACCAAAAGTAAGGATAAAATGACCCAGGAACCCCCAACGGTTGGCAGCTCAAAATCTAATCTCCAGGAACCTCCCAATGAAACTCAAACCCTCATAAACGCTCCAGAAGATGAAGAAATTCAGGCGCCACAAGGCCCAACTGACCCAACTCTGCACCCTGTTGTCTCTAGCCAGTCAAAGGAACACATCAGTTTGGGCTCGGAAATAGGAGTTGAATCCTCTGAGGAAGGAGATACTGAAGCAAGCAGTCCGTCAGGCTCACCAGACCAACCAAAGCGCGAACGGAAGACTGAGAAGAAGAGAAGAGAAGAGCAGTCCTACAAGGATGTGGTTCAAGGCTCTCAGCATACTATACCAGAAATGATGCATACTAGATCAGGGATGAAGCTAGGGAAGACTCCGAAAGGGGGCCATCCCTCTCACTTAGGCAAATAATGCAATACATCTCCTGGAACTACAGAGGTCTAGTCAGCACTCTAAAGGAAGAAGCCATAAGGGATATAGTAAGAGTAACAAGGCTTGAAGTCCTCCTAATCCAGGAGACACAGATGGAGGAGGATGCTCTCCTCCGAGCAAGCACCTCGTTCTAGAAGAAAGGCCTAGGTAGGGCTGTGAGCGCAAGAGGAGCCTTGGGAGGTTTAGCAATGTTCTGGGACTCTTCAAAGCTCGATCTAATCGAAGAAGAAGGTACCATTCACTGGTTATTTACGAAGCTGATCCATAAAGACTCCGGTCATCTTGTAAGTCTCTTTAATATGTATGTTCCTGTCTCTCTTGTTGAGAAAAAAGAGTGGTGGGATTCCTTAAAATTATTTCTTAATCAACACAATCTTGAAAACTTAGTAGTGGCTGGAGATTTAAATGTAACCCTTGCTCTGGAGGAAAAAAAGGGGGATCAATAGTTCGGGATCCTACAAGAGAGTGGGTGGAAGACTTGATGCTGGAATGGGAGCTTGAAGATATCATTCCTGACAGGGGAAAGTTTACCTGGTCCAACAAAAGGATTGGACTAGGCCACATAGCTTCCGGTCTTGATCACTTCCTCATTCACTCCTCCTTTCTAACCCTTGGTCTTATGGTGACCTCCAAGATTCTCCTGCATTACACCTCTGATCATAAACCTATTTCGCTCTCCCTGTCTAGTGGGGAAAAGCTAGGTCCTATCCCTTTCAGGTTTATCCCAATTTGGGTTAATCAGGAAGGCTTCTTTGATCTTGTGTTCAATTCCTAGAAGCAACCTGTGTATGGCTCCCCTTTCTATGTCTAGGAAGGAAAGCTTAGAAGACTCAAAGCTAACCTAAAAGCTTGGCCTAAAGGACTAAGCTCTCCCACGGCTGAAAGGATAAGAATTCAGAAGGCCTTAGAAAGACACCAAATTGCCTTGGAAGAATCTCTAGTCACCCCTGACTTGATTAACTGGGAAGCTGAGCTTCAAAGGATGTACCATAAAGCTTGCAGAGAAGAGGAAATATATTGGAGAGTCAAATCTAGAATGCTTTGGCTGCAAGCTGGAGACAAAAACACTTCGTTCTTTCACAAGCAAGCTCAAGCTAGGAAAAACTATAATTCCATTAGTGAAATTCAGATGCAAGATCAAGTCATAAAGGAATTTAGTGACATCAAGGAGGCAGCTTATTCCTTTTTCAAAAACCTCTATTTAGCCTCGGACATGGATCTAGTGGACCCGAACATTTACCCTCTCTTAGAGATTCCAAGCATGATCAATGATGATGACAACATGATGTTGAACAACCCTGTCAACATTCGGGAAATCAAGAAAGCCCTCTTCAAAATGGACCCTGACAAAGCTCCAGGGCCAGATGGATTCACAGCCCAGTTCTATATTGCTTGCTGGGATATTATAAAAAAGGACCTGTACAGAATGGTCAAGAAGGCTCAGAACTGTACCAAGTTGGGTGGCAGCACTAATTCCTCTTTCTTGGCCCTCATTCCAAAAGAAAAAGGTGCCAATAACTTTAGCAGATTCATACCTATCTCCCTCTACAATATGGGATATAAAGTCATCACTAAAATAATGGCTAACAGACTCAAAAGAATTCTGCCTAAGCTGATCCCGGAAAATCAAGGTGGGTTCGTGAGAGGAAGACAGATCTTGGATAACATTATATTAGTCCAATAAGCCATTCATACCAGCTACAGGAAAAAAGAGAAGGGTATGGTGGTTAAGTTGGATTTGGCCAGTGCCTTTGACAGAGTCAAGGATGATTTTCTTTTTGCAGCCATGAGGAACTTTGGGTTCAGTCAGAAATTTATAGAATGGGTCAAATCCTGCATATCAGCCCCCTGGATTGCCCCATTGGTTAATGGCCATCCCACCAACTTCTTCCAGGCTTCAAGAGGATTAAGGCAAGGCTGCCCTCTATCCCCTGTGCTTTTTGTCATTCAAGCCTCTGTGCTTAGCTTCCAACTGAACAGAAGGCTTCAAAACAGATCTCTCTCAGGCATCAGAATCGTCCCAAAGGTCAAGGAGGTAAACCACGCCCAGTTTGCTAATGATACTCTTTTACTGGGAGCTGCCAATCTTAATACTGCCAGGATCTTCAAAACTGAACTTGACCTCTACAGAAGCAGCTCTGGAAGTGAAATAAATTACCACAAAAGTAATATTTTTGGCTGGAACTGTTCTCCTCTTGAAATGCTGGAGATTTCTAGGATTCTTGGAATGGAAGGTATCACAACATGGGACACTTTCAACTATCTGGGCATTCCAATTTTCAAAGCTTCCCCCAAAGTTTCCCATTGGCTGCCTCTTCTGGACAAATTAAAAAACAAGATCCATGCATGGGGAGCAAACTGGCTCAACAAAGCAGGTAAAGTCGTTTTGATGAACTCTGTCCTCACCAGTCTGCCAATCTATCAATGTTCTATATTGTTAGCTCCCAAAACAATAACAAACAAAATTAATGAGTTACTCCGTCACTTCCTCTGGGAAGGAGGTCGTAACTGTGAGAAGAAGCTCCATCTTGTGAACTGGGACAAGGTAACGAAGCCAAAGATGGAGGGGGGTCTTCAAATTAGAAATGTGGCTATCCAAAATCTTGCCATGGGTGGAAAAATTCTATGGAATATGATTACTGGGAAAAAAACATGGAGCAAAAAAATTCTTAGGAAAAAATACTTCGAAGGAGACAAGGAGAGATGCCTGGAAAAACCCACAAAAACGCAGAAAGGATCCTCGATCTTCACGCTCTGCAAAAGGGCCCTCCCTCACTTCATCCCAAAGCTCACGTGGATTCCCGAAAATGGTGCAAAAATTAAAATCTAGAGGACTCTATCCTGGGGGATCAGCCTCTCAATGAATTAAACGACCTGGGGAATATCAAAATGTGGCTCTTGCCAAATAATCGCACCACTCTGTGGGACATCTCCATCTAGAATAATGATGATCATGAATCCTGGGAAAACTGGAACCTAGGAGACTACCCGGAAGAGCTAAAGGAGGAAGCTTCAATGCTGTTGGTTCTTCTTCAAGGGAAATCACCCCATACTGCCAGATCCAAAGACAAACGGGGCTGGGGTTCATGATCTGGGAAATATACAACAGCTGCTGGCTACGCTGCCATCTTGGAAACGCCTTGGGTCCCTCCTAACCTAGCACCGTGGAAAACTCTCTGGAATTTCCCCTCAATTCCCAAAATTGATATTTTTATATGGACTCTACTCCATAACAGCATTATGACCAGCGACAATCTCAAAAGGAAAGGTCGAGAAGGGCCTTCACGCTGAAGAAACGACTGAGCATCTCTTTACCAGCTGCAAGTCCAATAAATAGGTATGGAGGATTATGATAGGATCTACTACTGAAAGACTGCCAAACTCAGTAATGGAGATCATAAGCAACTGGAATTCACTCTCTCCTTTCAATATGAGCAAGAAAAACCTCCTCAAGCTCGCGTGGATGTGGACTCCCAAATTTATGTGTTGGAAAATCTGGTTGGAGAGGAACAACAGAATTTTTAAAGAGGAAAGTAGAATCCCTCCTCAAGTCGTTGTTAAATCCCAGACTATGATGGTAGAAGCACTAAGTACTAAGCCTTTCATAAAAAATTCGACCAACCTCTCTCTTGAAGAAGATCGCTGGCTTAGGGATCTCAATCTGAACTAGCAAACCACCGAAGCAATCAATCCTCCTCAAAAGTTAAACTGGGAAATCAGGTTGGATGAACAGGAATTCATCAAGTGGAGGTCAGCCCTTGATGAATGGTGCCTCTTCTTTGATGGGGCATCGAAAGGAAATCCTGGACAAGCTAGAGGAGGTAGCATCATCATTGATCCCTCTAGCAAGCTGTATCTGTCCTATGCATGGGGACTAGGATACGCCTCCAACAATCAGGTTGAGTTTCTGGCACTGTGGCAAGGTCTAAACCAAGCAAGGAAGCTGAAAATCCAAAATATTACTATCTTTGGCGACTCCAGAATAATTGTTAAGGTGTTACATACTAAGAAAGGGCCAACGGACATTAACCTCGGTCAAACGCACAGGAAAGTCCTTCTCCTTCTGACGCACTTCAGTACTTACAAGGCTTACCATGTGCTAAGGAATCTCAATAATCTAGCGGATGCTGAGGCCAATCGGGGCACTTCATTGAGCAAGAGCCAGCTAATTGTCAATGCAGAAACGTCAAATCATCTGATTCCCTAACACTAAGGCTCCTCTAGTCTGTAACTTTTCAACAAATGCAGAACCTAGAAAGATTCGACCAAGTCCTGTATCAGCCATGTGTGTTTTGGAGAGGAAGCTCAAGATAGTAATTCTGAATATGCATAGTAATAGCCCTGGCAGCCTCTTTGCCAGTCTCTAATTAAAATTTTAACCATTTTCGTAAAAAAAAAACAAGGATCACTAGGATTGTTGTAGGTGTGATGTGTTTTCAAAAGCAGACATTTCATACATGTATTGTTCTATCACAGATGTTATTATAAAATAGAAATGATAATATGGTTGAGTTCTCCTGGTTTTTATTAAAATTTGATTTATCTTAATCATGAGTAGGTTTTATTTTTTAAATGTTGCTCAGATCATAGATATAGATAACAATTTCCTTCTCTTTGGCCTTTATAGTGCGGTATCGAGTATTATGTTCAATATTATCAAATTTGAAGTCCTTTATGCAACTCAATAAATGTTCCAATTTTTGATAAATCAATAAATCCACATCAACCTTAGAGTGGGTCAAATGGATGAATTAGATGTTAGAAGAACTAAGGGATTGGGAAATTCAACAAAAAATATTCACTACAAAGTTCGTTCATATATTGCTTGGAAAGAATTTCTTGCTTTACACAATGCTGCCATTGATCTTCAGGAGTTATGGAGAGGTATTTCATGTTCATGTATTTATAGGTTTGTTGGTTCTAAATGTTTATGCATTTTGAGTACACCTGTTGTTTGTTGGAATTGTTTATTTTTTCCATGTTAAATCTTGTGAAATTACTATGTACATTTCTCAGTTATTTGTTTTCTCTTTTTAGCGAGCAACAAAATTTATTTCTTAACATGTCTTGTTTGTAGGTAACCTTACTCACAAGATTTAGAACAACATGAGGAGGGAGGCTGCTATAGTGCGGATACAAAAGCACGTGTGCAGATATAAAGCTCAGAAAACTCAGAAGCACGTGCAGTGCGGATACAGAAGTGCGTGCATAGATAGAAAGATCAGAAAGTGGGCCATCGAGTATGAAGAGCTTGTTGTTGAGGCTTTTCCATTGAGTACTAAGAGTCTGTTGCTGAGGGTTTCAAGATGCTAAGTATGGTTTTGAAGATGCCGTGAGATCTAAATATGGCTTAGCAGCCAAGTACAAGTGGGATGGTTTAGCCATTGTAATATTTTGAAAATTCATTGATGTACTAGATGATTTTCATGTAAAGTTATACGGAGATAGTTTTTGAGAAAACTTATATTTATTGTAATACTTGACATTTCATAGAATATAATTTGTGCGGTTTTAAACTTATATGCTTGTACTTTATGTTATTTATAAGTGTTGTAATTAATTAATTAATTTGACATTGTATAATTCGCATGTGTATTACATGATGATAAATAATGTATGATTCTTTTTTTTTATTTAAACATAATATCATCTTAAAAATTTATATTGATTAATAATGGACACCATTAAAACTACTAAAATATAATAACCACACATAAAACAACTAAAAATGACTAAATTAGTGACCAATAAATGAGATTAATGACCAAAATTCACATATAAAATGAACAAAAATTGAGAGATACGTGACCAAACAATGAGATATAAATGACCAAAAAATGACCAAAATTCTCATATCAATGACCAAAAAGTAGTTTTGGTGGCTAATTTACGGTCTTTTATTAGGCAACTAAATTTGGTCATATTCTAGTTTGTCATGTGGTCATTAATTTGGTCATAAATGTGGTCATATATTTGGTCATTGATTCAAATATATGACCAAATTAATGACCAAAGCTATGAACAAATTAATAACCAACTAACAAGCTATAAATGACCAAAATAAAAATTACCAATTTTGGTCACGTAATAAAAGACCGTAAATTAGCCAGTAGCGATCGCCAAACCAAAAGTGGTCATTGATATGCAGATTTTGGTCATTTTTTTTGTCACTAATCTCTCATTTTCCACTAGTGTCCTGCCCTGATGTTCCGATCGGGAGTTTCTATAATGTAAACAAGTCATGTCAAGTCATTGTGGGTAACCCTCCTATTGATCAAGGGTTAAAGTCCCCGTAGTTGTAGGGCCCTAGGGTTATTAGACTCTCCTAGTGAAGTCGGCCCTAGTGAGTTATTGTCAAGTCGAGAATTAGTATAAATAGAGTGAGCCTCTCTATTTATCACACACTCACTCACACTCAGTTGTAGCGCATAGCTGAGGGAAAAGAAGTTGTTGGGGCTAGAAAGAAAGAGGCTAGTGTTGTCAAGAGATCATCTTACTGTTTTGGGGTTTTACTTTTGGTGGTGATTCTATCTTTGAGGAAGTTGCAAGGTTTTCTCCATTTATGGTTTCCCCAAGGAAAAACACTATGTTCATTGTCTCTTGTCTTTGATTGTTGTTCTTGTTCTCTCAGTTAAAGATCCTAATATAATGCTAGCTTAAATGTTAAAAATATAACATTAATATTCCAGATTCAGAAGGAAGCCGCGATGTCGTAACCCCATACATACTGACAAACTTGATGAGTCAGCCACTATGGATCCGGAAAGTCAACATTGGGTCGAAAGAGAACCCAAAATTTGCCAATGTCAGGGACTACTAGGACGAGGAGACCATGGCCAAAATCACAGAACCGCTACATGAATTCCAAGACCATTTTTCGACATGGTTTTTAGAGATGAAAGGGATTTTAGGAGACTTGGGGGAGATGAAAATCTTGTTGAAACCAGATTCCAAACCGGTGTGACAGAGGCCGTATTGACTGAATCCACGATACAAGGACCGTGCGAAGGTTGAGATTGACCAGATGCTGGATGCTGGGAACATCGAGCCTGTAGAAGAATCAGAGTGGATAAGCCCTATGGTGGTCTAGGATAAAAAGACTATCGAAATCTGCATTTGTGTCGACCTCAGGAAGTTGAATGATGCATGCGTGCATGATCCATTTCCAACCTCGTTTACAGATGAATTTCTTGAAGGAGTAGGTGGCCAGGAGATGTATTCATTTACGGATGGTTTTTTGGGATACCACCAGATCCGGATTATAAAGGAGGATCTTCATAAGACCACGTTTGTCACTAAATGGGGCTGTTTTCAATATATAGTCATGCCTTTTGGGTTGAAGAATGCACCAACAGTATTTTCTTGGGTAGTTTTCACTATGTTTAAAGACTTTATTTAAAAGTTCCTACAGGTGTATATGGATGATTGGACTGTCAATGGACTGATTAGGGACCATCTCGACAACTTGCGACCAATGCTAGAAAGGTGTCGACAGCATCAGATTGTATTAAACTTTAAGAAGTGTATTTTCTGTGCACCATTTGGAATGTTACTTGGGCACATAGTACACAAGGAAGGTATGTTGGTTGATCCAGTGAAGATCTTGCTAATCCTCAGTTTGTCGCCATCGACGAATGTGAAGATGCTTCGGGCGACGCTAGGGAATACAGGGTACTATCGCAAGTTTATCAAAGGATACGCTGCGATTACTGCCCCTATGGAGAAGCTACTAAAGAAAGATGATGCATTTGAATGGAACTAGGAATGCCAAGGAAGTTTTGACACATTAAAAGCCGAGATGGCCTCCGCACCTATACTGATTTTCCCAAATTGGAATAAGGAGTTCCATGTGCACATTGATGCCTCTTCTATTGCGTTGGGGGTTGTTCTTGCGCAACCAGGAGAGGGCGACCTGGATCACCCAATCACATATGCCAGTAGGAATTTTTCATTTGCTGAACGAAATTATACAACGACAAAAAGGAAAGGATTGGTGATGGTTTATGCCTTGAAAAAGTTTAGGCACTATTTGTTGGGTAGACATTTCAAGATGTTCACCGACCATTCTACTTTGCAATACCTAGTCAATAATCCTGTGTTTGGGGGAATATCTGTCGATGGTTGATACTCTTCCAGGAGTTTGATTTTGAAATAGTTGTGAAGCCAGGACGATTGAACACTAGTCCAGATCATCTGTCTCGAATTGAGAACAGTGAAGAACCAACCAATATTGATGACGGATTGCCAGATGCGCAATTGTTCCATGTTGACATCGCAGATGATCCCTATGCACCAATTATTTAGTTTTTGGCCACTGGTGTCACCTCGAAGGACATGACGACTAGACAAAAGAAGCAGTTGGTAGTAAAGGCTTCTGATTTTCAACTAATTGCTAGGAAGTTATATAAGCTTGGACCAGATAAAATCTTGCGACGGTGTATTTAACCGCATGAGTAGGGTCCCATTTTAGAAGAAGCACATGCAGGAATTGCGGGAGGCCACTATGGAGGATGGGATACCGCATGGAAGGTGTTGCACAATGGGATATGGTGGCCTACATTGCATAATGATGCCGCAGAATATGCAAGGAGCTGTGATGTCTGTCAGCGTATTGGTAAACCATCGCGGTGGGATGAGATGACGTTGGTGCTATAGGTAACTCTTCAACCTTTTGATAAGTGGGCGGTGGATTTTGTGGGTCCTATTAATCCACCAGGGAAGAGGAACGATGTGAGATACATCATTATTGCAACCGACTATCTGACTAGGTGGGTAGAAGATGCACCAGTTGTAGATTGTATCGCTGCGACAACAATGCGGTTCATCTTTGAAAACATAGTGACACAGTTTGGGTGTCCCCGGATTTTGATGAGTGACCAGGGCAGTCACATCGTCAACCAAACAGTGAAAGCGCTAACTGAGTAGTTGTAGGTGTAACATAAGAAGAGTACACCATACCATCCACAAGAGAATGGGACTGTCGAAGCATTCAACAAAATATTGGAAACAACTCTGACAAAGGTATGTAATGCTAACCGTGATGATTGGGACCTGAAAATTCCCGCAGTGCTATGGGCCTATTGCACTACTTGTAAGAAGCTAACAGGCCAGACACCATTCAAGCTGGTTTATGGGAAAGAGGAAGTCATGCCCATGGAATACATTGTTCCTAGTTTACGTATTGCCGCGGTGACAGGCATGGATGATGCAGAAGCATTAGAAGAACGCATTGCGCAATTGATCCATCTTGAAGAAGACCACTTTGTTGATGGCTTCCACTAGCAGGTTGCGAAGGATTGACAGAAGGCATGGCATGACCACCACATTAAGAAAAAATAGTTTACAAAAGGAGATTTGGTGTTGTTATATGACAGTAAGTTTGTCAAGCATTCAGGTCAGTGACAAATGCATCAGTAAGGTCCGTATCTTGTTCATTCCATTACTTCTGGAGGTGTAGTTTAGTTACAACAATTATATGGCATAGTATTGCCGATGCTCATCAATGGGAGTCAATTGAATCCATATAGTACAGGGCTTGAGCTGCGCATTACTTGAGTCACTATGAAAAAAAGAAAAAAAATGATGAATATTTTGTTTCAGAGCAGTAAGGCGAGCCCAGGGGAAGAGGCTGCACAAGGTTCGAGTTTGTAGCAATGAGAAGGAGACCACTTGCGATAGCTGCAGAGTTGTGGGTTGGTCCAATCAAGTAATAAATGCAGGTAGTTAAAATAGTTAGCTAGTGGCGCTTGTTGAAGCAATGTGAATTAATGACTAATAAGACTATTAGACGAGTAAGATTGCTGGCAGATTTGGCACCATTACTACTAGATTTAGTCATAATGGTGATCGTAGATTTGGAAATGATGAGTTTGAATTGGAAATGGATATTAAAAGTGTGTGGGACATGAAAGGATGGAATTGTTCTATTGTGAGAGTAGAGTATTGAGCATAGTGAGAGTTGCAGAGTTGTGGTGAGAGCTTTCGAGTGAGTGCAAAGTAGAAGGTTGGAGTCGTTGGATGCATTGTAAGGTTTGGGGTGTGAGGCATGTTGAGCGACCTCGATGCCATTGAGATTTCCAGTGAACAAGAGTCCCCTATTCGGCCCACGGCTGTCAAAGAAGAAGTCATGAGCATGCTAGTTGGCTCATCGCCCATCCCAAAGAGAAAGAGGCAGGCTCAAAAGCTCAGTACCATGCTGCCGCAGATAAGGCAGACCCACACTTCAGTAAGAGTGCAAGGCGAAGGAACTACACAGAACGGGACATAGAGATCGGGACCTGTCAAGTCTATGGTGCCCAGGGGCGTCTCTGTTCATGATATTTTAGGGTATGTTGCTCCTACACGTCTAGGATCAAAGCTGAGGTAGCTGACGGAAAATCAGAAATATTCACCGAAACTGCCGCTACTGCAGGAAGGGATGACGTGCTCGGTCGACATCATCCCTTCCTTAATCAGGTTGAAATTCGAAGACCATGAATTTCTCTTACTCAAATATGTCCGGGATGAGACTTGCGAGTGAATCTCGATGGGGCCTGATGCCCCAATTAAGTGGATTACTAAACCTTGGGCGAGTGGGTTAGACTAATCTTGATTGTTGGGGCTCATCAATATGCCTCATTTTGGGCGATTGAATGAATCCCATGCATGTTTTAAGTAAAATTTGGCCTGTTTTCATGGGGGGATGCTTTGGTTGAATACACCCATCCTTGTTACAGTAGACTTAATCACGAGCATTACAGGCTTGCTGAAGGCCGGGGAAGATCCGACGCAGTATATCCGCGGGAGGGATACTGACGAGAAACTTGCTAAGCAGCTGAAGGAACACTTTGTCCTATAGTGGGATGGCCATGACTACCGTATTGATAGAATAAAATCACAAGTGGTGTGTATTGGCGCATAGATTATAGCGAGTAAGGTTGTTCGGAGAAATCAACTGGTCCAATGTAACTCAAATGTCGTTGCATGTGCCCAGAAGTGTGTTGAAGGTGTACAGATGAATTGTTATTTGTTCTTGCTTAATTAGTTGCTCGAAGATGCTTTTTCGGCTCAAGATGGGTGTCCATTTTCATATAGTTGGCTCTTTATTCTTATTGCGCTAGTTGGCTGGATGGAACCTGAAGACTACCAACCAATGGCGGTTGATGCGATGAAGGTGTGCTGAGGTGCACGATATCACAACTTATGGTGGGTTGAAGAGCCCAGTTGACATTTGGACTGTGCCATTCGCTTTTGGGTCTATTGGGAGGCACTGCAAGATTTCCCTGTCACCATTCCCCGAGTACCTCCTTATGCAGCGACTAATTTGGTTCGCCATCGGGCCCCATTCTCTTTATATTCAAGCACGGCGGGATCCCGACCGAAAGTGGCTACCTTTGGCTTACAAAGTCATGATGAAATAATTGGATGCTATTGTTTAAGATTGGCCAACTGAATGGAAAAACTCAGTGAGTCAAGAGGAACTGTCTAAGGAGCCACCACCTGATGCCCCAGAAGAGCCTGTCTAGAAGGAGCTGAGTATTCACAACTCTGACAATGAGCCGATGACGGACCCAGAGGATGCAGCAAAACGCATGCAGGAGGAGACTCACACTAAATGGCGCCAAGAATATGAGGTGGGTAGTGGTATCAGGTCGAGGATGGAGGACCAACTGCAGCGGCTTATCAAAGCGGACATCGAATCCTCTGCGGCTGTGACACAGGCGATCCGAGAGTCGAACCATGAAGAATTTGGTGTGGTAAGAGATAGATTAAATTTCATTTTTTATATTGTTTCCAGATAGACCTCCGTGAGACCTATGAATCAGGACATCCTGTTGATCATCTTTGAGCCCCGGGCTAGGAATGTGCAAGTTCCCTCGATGCAGGAAATGAGGAAGTACACTAGTTCCTGTGACCGAACCAGAGTGTGGCTTTGGATTTGAACAAGTTATTTGCTACAATGTTAGTGGACTTGCAGCATGTTGCCTCCCTAGAATTATCAGAATGATAGAAAGATCTGATTGAGGGATATGTCCAGTCACAGAGCGCAACTGAGAAGCTATAGAAAGAAGCAGAGGAGCTGCATCAGGTTTGGGTGCAGCTGGCGGAAGAAAAAGTACATGAGATAGATGCCTTGAAGGTGACATAGGTTGAGCTGCAAAGAAAGAATGTCGAGGAGATTACTGAGCTAAATAAGGTGCAAGACCATTTTATTGTTGAACAAGTGTAGCTGTGTGCCAGATGCGGTGAAGTCGAGAAAGTTATTTCTAAGGCCTGCCAGCACATTTTTGAGAGCACGACCGAGCTCACCCCAGTTGATAAGGCCAAGTGTTTGGGGAAAACTATTGTCGAGCTCCAGGATACCAACCTGATGCTCAATACCCTAGTCCAACCTACGTCATCACCAGAGCAGGTTGCTGAAAGGAAGGCTTCCATTGAAGAAATCACGACTCAGTTCGAAACCATGGAGCAAGAGGCCAAGACCATTATGGAGGCGACAACGTAGTTTTGGCAGAGCGTTGTCCAATATGAGTAGCTTGATCAACTGACTCCACAGGTGCAAGAAGCTGAAGGACAACTGATGACCTTGAAGACGCCACTACGGGAAACGCCACTGATGGTGTAGATCACACGGGCTGAGGAACTGAAGGATCTTCAACAGGGAGATGCCCGTGCCCAGGAACGCCAGCAAAGGCACCGCGCTCAGCTAGATGAATTTCAAGAAATCAATGGATAGTTGGCTGTTAAAGCAGTTTCCACGCTGCATGCAGTGAAAGAGAATCGACAGATGGTCAACAACAAGGCTAGAGAAGAGCACCCTGTGCAGAAGGCTTTGAATAATTGCCAGAGTGTTGCCACCAAAGTCCAGCTTTAGGTTCGCAAGATCGCACAACAATTCGAATATTTCAAGGTGTGGACATTGGTGTATACCTTGTCAACCTAACGTGGCTCGAGGACGAGCCACAAGACTGTGTTGGGGGCCTGTTGGCAGGGGTTTTGGTAAGTGAGTTGTGCAGCGTTGCGGTAGCTGCGCAAGCTCATACAGTACCGCACAAGGTCTGATCAGCGCGATGGGCGGAAGAATAACCACTTTGAATATTTTAGATATTATTTGACCAAGTTTTGTCACAATAGGTCATTAGCGATTATAAATTAGTTAGAAGTGGACCCTCAATGTAAAGGCACAAGCCTATTTATAGAACTAGTTTTGCAATTGAATCAACATGATAATAGCATGAGCATATCTGAGAATTGGCATTGTCCAGACTATGATTATCGCATGAGGTCTAGTGTGATCTAGTTTTTGAAGAATTTCCTATTCCATCTATGATCTATCTGGGTTTTTCCTGATGTATTCAACCTCCTATTATGGAGAAGACTTGTGTGTTTTGAATTCTTTACGAAGATTAATATGATATGACAGTTGTTGCACAAATCTTATATGTTATTCCTGCTGCGATCTAATCTATTATGATGTTGCGATTGATTTTGTTATGATGTTGTTGTGATCTAGATCTATTATGATCTGTTATGATGTAGCTGTGATTTATTCCTTTTTTTCTATATCGATGTTGATGTGATCTGTCTTGCTATGAGTTGAGATGTTTTATGAATGATTCTGCAGTATCAACGATACTGTGACAAATGTATGATGCAATTTGTAGTTATGGAAAGGAATTAATGTCGATTGCATAGCTCTGAATCCAATGGTTATGTTTTCTCCCCGTCGGATCCCCATCTCCTCCGTCTTGTTGGAGACATTTACCATCATACACACTCTTTCGGTCAAATTGGCCTAGTTAAACCACTATCCTAAGTATAATTGACATTAATTGACATCAGTGGAGCATTAATTGCCATCATCCAATCACACCCATGCCTACCTATAGTCAAGGAGGCTAACTTAGCCTTCTCCTACATTCAAGGAGGCTAACTGGAGCACACTGGGGGTGATCTGAGTGACATTAATGCACCTAATTTCTAACTGGTGGTTACAATCAGTTCAACCAGTCAATTAAGGTGCCTCCGGTCATTAAATATATTATTTAACGATTATTTATTATTATTTAATGATCTGGAGTCAACAAGGCGCCTCCACCAACTTCTGATGGTCAGTTCAGCTTCAGTTAACCTCATCGGGGTTCATTGAATTCATGGAGCACTAGCACTTGATGGTTGGCTTGCTATGACATGTGTTTGATCTCCTTCAGTTGAGATTCAGTCATTTATTACACTCCGACTTTAGTTAGGGTTTGGTGAGTCAATTAGGGTTTTGGTCAAGTGGTTAACTGAGTGTGATTGAATGGCTAAGAGTCAGTTAAGCTAGACTCACTCACTAAATTCAAATTTTCTCCTTAGGTATTCAAATTATTCATGGAGTTAAGATATTGCTCGACATTGGTATTGTAACCATTCATTGTTTATTAAATATACAGAAAGGAAACCAATTCCGGTTTCGATTAACACCATTTCATGAGTATTTGTTGATTATTCTTTCATGAGATTGATTCTTAGTTCCTAGATCATGTGCAAGAATTAATATGGTATCATAGCATACGGCGGGACGAAGATCTATCTCTCAAAAACAAGCTTTTTGAAAAATTTCTCCATGAAAAGTGAGCAATAGCTCAAAATCCAGCACTGCACCAGAAGCCAAGGTTTACCACTCAATATCCCAAGTAAAGAACTTGTTGATCAAGCTTACTTGATTGACTATGCTGGGTGTGATGAAATCCTAGAATGTGCAGGCTGTCCGACCTTATTTTTCCCTTTCTGTTTTGATTTTCAGGTTTCTACAAGTGAAGCATTTGCTACAGCATCTCCAGATGGCCTCCTCAGTACCTCTGTTGACTCCATACAATTTCCACACATGGAAAAGTAAAATGGAGATTTAGCTGTTTTCCAAAGGACTCTATAGAGTCTCCATGGACACTGAACCTGAGCCTGGATTCGCCATAGAAAAATCAAGATTCTTGAACAAGAAGGATGAAGCCTTTGGTTTCTTGTGCCTCTCTATTTCCGATGACCTTCTCTTCCATCTTACGGATCTGAAGACACCAAGACAAATATGGGACAAATTGGAATCTCTGTACAGAAAGCATGATGACTTGAGAGTTTACCAACTTGAAAATGAACTCATGTCTCTCCAACCTTCCAATTTCGATACTCTGAATGATTTCTTTACAAAGTTCAAGCATACTGTTTTTCTCTTGAAGCAATGCAAAGTGGAGAAGGAGGATGATCAGCTCATCCTAGCCATCCTCTCCAAACTAGGGGCTGATTATTCAATTTTTGTTTCTACATTCCGTGCGGGGAAGCTCACAACCCATGGATGGAATATGCCTACACTTAATGCCTTCATTGAGTCCCTAACTAGTGAAAATGACAAGCTTGTCCAGATGGGGATCATTCGATCTTCCCATGATCAAACCATCCATGTCTCGAGGCCCAAAGATCTGAAGGGTAAAGGAAAGCAAAAGACAAACTAGAAAACTAAATTTGATGCTCCCAAGCCTAGAGTTGAAAATCAGCAGCATGATGAATCTTCCGGCTCAAGGAAGAACAAAGGAAAAGGGCACATTGGGAAAGAAAAAGTCAGGTGCTCTTATTGCAGGAAGGGTTTTCACCCTGAACATGCCTGCATGAAGAAAAATCTTGATGAAGCAACCTTTCTCCTTGAGAGGAATCACATCAATCTTCCGGAGAGCTTTCGGAGGAGAGATCACCAAGATCGGGAACCACAGCATGAGAAAGGTCACGCCCTCATGGCAAGCACTTCGAAGTCCAAAGCACTGTTGATTGACAATGGAGCTTTGAATCACATGATGGCTGAAAAAGACTCCTTTTCATCCTTGGATACCGGAAAATCCATCCCCATCCACATGGGAGATGACTCCACCATCATTTCCGAAGGACAAGGTACTATAGATCTAGAAAATGGTTTTTTTTTCTAAAGTTTTGTATGTATCGTGTCTAGCAGCAAATCTCCATAGTGTCTATTAGATGACACACATATAGGAATGCCTAAGAGAGTCTCTTTCAGCCCAAATGATGTTGACATAATAGAAATTGCATCCGGGAAACTCATTGCAAAAGGCCTTGCAAATCATCATGCAAAAGCCTATGAGTTCTCTCACTTTGTTGCAGATGCAAGCCCACCGCTCTGCTAACTCATGGAAATGAGGTTAGTAGACTATGGCATGAGAGGTTTGGCCATATTAATTTCAAATATTTGCGGCAATTACAGAAAAACTCCATGGTTGAAGGCCTCCCGGTCATCAAGGCAACCACGGGAGTCTGCAAGGGCTGTGTGATTGGAAAACACCCTGAGCACAAGTTCGATCGGGGGAAGGCAAAATGAGCTACAAGCATATTGGGACTGATACATTATGATATTAGTGGTCCAATTCCTGTCACATCCATGAATGGATCAAGGTACCTCACTTTTATCGATGATTTTTCAAGGTATACATGGGTTTTCTTTCTAAAAAAGAAATCAGAAGTATGTGAAAAAATTTCTGAATTGAAGGCCTTGATTGAAAATGCCTCTGGGATTAAGATCAAGATATTGAGATCTTATAATGGAGGGGAGTATGTCAGTAATGAGTTTCTGTACATTTTCTTCCAAAGTGGTATTCAGGTCCAACATTCAATTCCCTACACTCCCCAGCAGAACGGAGTAGCGGAAAGGAAGAACCGGTCTCTCAAATAGATGACCACCTGTATGTTGGAGTAAAAAAAGCTTGCTGCAAATTTGTGGGCTGAAGCCATGCATGCTGCAGCATACATTTATAACAAGGTGTCACATTCATCAGTGAAAGGAAATACTCCTTTCGAAGCATACTTTGGACACAAGCTAGATGTGTCGAACCTACGGGTGTTTGGGTCCACTGCATGGGCCTGGATTCCGCTTGATAAAAGAAGGGATTTGCAACCGCAGAGCAGAGAATGTATGTTTATTGGGTATCCTAATGAATCTAAGGGATTCAAGCTGCTGGATATCAATACCAAACAGATCATCATCGAGAGAAGTGTCAAGTTCGATGAGCCTCTTCAGGAGGTGGAACTAGTGAAGGAGAAAACTGTTGAATTTCCTTCCTATTCCACTGAATATTTGGATGATGAAATTGGGGGTGATGACCCTGATTTGGATCCTCTGATTTCTGATATCAGTGTGCAGCAATCTTCAGATACTGAATCAGAACTTGAAGTGCAAAATCATCTTCCTACATGGGCCTAAAAGACACTCTCCTCCGCAGGAGACAACATTGGAAATCCGGATGATCCAAGGAGAACCCGGTCTGATTTCCAAAGAGAAATTATTGCGGTCTCTTGTTATGATAATTTGTTGTCCAAAAATTGCTATTTGATGATTAGTTCAGAACCAAAATCCTACTACCATGCTCGGAATGATCCGAGATGGCAAGTTGCCATGGATGAAGAGATGAATTCTCTTCAGAAAAACACTACTTGGGAGCTAGTTTCTCTTCCTCTGGGAAGGAAATTGGTTCAATGCAAGTGGGTGTTTCAGACAAAGGTTGTTGCTGATGGAAGCACCTGCAAATATAAGGCAAGGCTGGTAGCAAAATGTTTCTCTCAGGTCCAAGGAGTGGACTACCATGAGACCTTTGCATCGGTTGCAAAAATGGACTCCATTCGCCTTGTTTTGGCTATTTCCACATCCAAGCACTGGGAGGTGCATCACATGGATGTTAAGTCAGCCTTTCTGCATGGAGATATTCATGAGGAGATATACATGAAGCATCCTGAGGGCTACATCACTGATCCATCTTTGCTTTGTAAGCTATAGAAGTCACTATACGGGTTAAAACAGGCCCCGAGAGAGTGGTATTCCAAGATGGATGCCTTCCTTCTCTCGCAAAACTTTCAGAGATGTAGATCAGATACAAATGTGTATTTAAAACAGAATGATGGTCATCTAATTATAATTGTTTTATATGTTGATGAATTACTGATCATAGGTAGCACAATTGCCTCCATTTCAGCCATCAAAACTGCTCTCCACAATGCTTTTGAAATGAATGATTTGGGGCTTCTAAAACAATTTTTGGGGCTCGAAATCGAGCAAATTTCTGATGGGATTATGGTCACTCAATACAAATACATTTCATACCTTTTAGTCAAGTTTAACATGGGTGAATGTAGTCCTACACCATTCCATTTCCTTTCAGGGATCAACTTTGAAGAAAGAAAACACACACCTCCCATGGACTGCACTATCTATCGACAACTGATTGGTAGCTTGTTGTATTTGACACATTCTAGGCCTGATATTTGTTATGCTTTGAATGCTATATCAAGATACATGCAGCAGCCTCATGATCTTCATTGGAAGGCATCCAAGAGGATCCTCCAGTACATTCAGGGAACCAGGACCTACAGCATTCACTATGCTGCAGACTCCGAGCTAGAGCTGGTTGGATACACAGATTCCGATTGGGTGGGTGATTCTATTGATCGGAAGTCAACTTCTGGATATGTATTCATGTTTGGTGGTGGCCCTATTTTCTGGTCAAGAAAAAATCAGGCTGCCATAGCACTATTTTCAGTAGAGGCCGAGTATCGAGGAGCGGTGAATGCTTGCATCCAAGCAGTTTGGTTGCAAGGCATTCTTTCAGAGTTTGATCTTGGTAGTACTTTGTCCACTGTCCTCTTTTGTGACAACCATAGTGCTATTAAGATATCCACAGATCGAGTTACCAGGCAGAGGACCAAGCATGTAGAGATTCACATGCACTAAATCAGGGAGCTAGTGCATGACAAGACCATCATTCTGCAATACTGCCCGACTGATGAGCAGATTGCAGACATCTTCACCAAGAGCTTTTTAGAAAAGAAGTTCACTTACCTCTGTTCACTATTGGGGGTGAGTTCATCAGGGTGATCTAGACTACTTTCAGTGTTCAGCTTGAGGGGGGGTTTTTCCCACTAGGTTTTCCCTCTTTTCCTCACTTAGTTTGTTTTGAGCATTGTTTCAGTTTCAACATTGTACAGGGTGACCTATGGCCTTAGTTGCCAGGGCCCTAGCATTTTATGCATCTCTGTCTTCTAACTCTTCCTCAGTATAGCTTAAGGGGGGGTGTTGGAGACATTTACCATCATACACACTCTTTCGGTCAAATTTGCCTAGTTAAACCACTATCCTAAGTATAATTGACATTAATTGACATCAGTGGAGCATTAATTGTCATCATCTAGTCACACCCACGCCTACCTACAGTCAAGGAGGCTAACTGGAGCACTCCGGGGGTGATCCGAGTGACATTAATGCACCTAATTGCTAACTGGTGGTTACAATCAGTTCAACCAGTTAGTTAAGGCCCCTCCAGTCATTAAATATATTATTTAATGATTATTTATTATTATTTAATGATCTGGAGTCAACAAGGCGCCTCCACCAACTTCTGATGGTCAGTTCAGCTTCAGTTAACCTCATCGGGGTTCATTGAAGTCATGGAGCACTAGCACTTGATGGTTGGCTTGCTATGACATGTGTTTGATCTCCTTCAGTTGAGATTCAATCATTTATTGCACTCTGACTTCAGTTAGGGTTTGGTGAGTCAATTAGGGTTTTGGTCAAATGGTTAACTGAGTGTGATTGAATGACTAAGAGTCAGTTAAGCTAGATTCACTCACTGAATTTGAATTTTCTCCTTAGGTATTCGAATTCTTCATGGAGTTAAGCTATTGCTTGACATTGGTATTGTAACCATTCATTGTTTATTAAATATACAGAAAGGAAACCAATTACGGTTCCGATTAACACCATTTCATGAGTATTTGTTGATTATTCTTTCATGAGATTGATTCTTAGTTCCTAGATCATGTTCAAGAATTAATACGTCCTCACTGCTGGAAACTCAGTTCCGACAGCTCTCCCTTGAACATCTCGGGTGAGACTTCGTCCGCTCTGCGGATGTTGCTATGCAGTGTAAAACCTGTCTGGGCTAGTGCTCAGGGAGATTGTGTTGTTTGGGCGTCGACAGAGTGAGAACCCTTGTCGATGAGGTTTTGTTGGTGGGTTTTCGCGAACAAAAAGAAATATTTTTCTTTCCTCGATGTCTTCAATGGCTATAATAAGATAAGAATAGATCCATAAGACCAAGACAATATGACTTTTACTAATCCTTGGAAAAAATGTGCTTATAAGGTATTACCCTTTGGATTCGATAATGCACTTGCTACATTTCAAAGAGTAGTTTTAGCTATTTTTTTTATTTAATCCATGACTGTGTAGAGGTCTATATGAATGATTTTACATCATATGGGGACACTTTTGAGGAATTATTAAGTAGATAATTTTCAAAAAAAATAGCCATATGCCAGGAAACATATCTTATATCCTACATTAAGTAATGAAAATTGTTTTTTAATGTTTACTAAAAAAAAATTGTTCTTGGCCATCATGTAGCTTTTGCAGGTATCAAGGTTGATTCGTAAAAAATTGAGATGATTATTAACTAACCCAATCCATTTTCCCAAAAGGATGTAATACTATTCCTTGTGCATGCAGGGTATTATAGGCGATTCATAAAAAAATTTACTCAAATTGCTTCATGTTTAAATTCAAATTTCTTGCAAAAGATGTTGACTTTTATTCGAGTACTATATGTCAAGTTGCTTTCAATGAACTTAAAGAGAAACTTTATATGAATCCAATATTAAGAGGACCAAATTGGGAATAATCCTTTCATATATATAATGATGCATATGATTCAACATTAGAAGTAGTTTTAGGACAAAGAGAAAACCAACAAACCTATGATATTTACTTTGTCGGCAAAAACATGACTCATGTTGAAATTAATTATATCGTTACAGAAAAAAAAAAAATCTTAGCAGTTATTTATGCAATTAATAAATTTACACATTGTATTAATGGTTATGAATTCTTTGTGCGTATTGACCATTTGTCCATTACATATTTTATGAATAAACCAATAACAAATGGAAGAATAACAAGATGGCTTCTATTATTACCAAAATTTAATATTATTGTCTGAGACAAGTCGGGAAGAGAAAATCAGGTAACAAATTTCCTTTCTCATATCAACAATCCTAGTGAGACTACTCCTATAAAAGATAATTTTATTGATGAAAACTTAATTGCAATTTCTTTTAAATCTACTTGGTTTGTTGATATTGCCAATTGTTTGTCTACAGGAAAACTACCACCATATTTTTCACCAAAGGAGAAGCAAAGGATTATTACACAAAGTGCTAAATGTTTCTGGATATGGGGATACCTTTTCTATACTAGAGTAGACTTGATTACCTGCAGGTGTGTTAGAGAAGATGAGATGTTTGACATCTTAAAGGCATGTCACAATGAGTCATGTTGTGGATATTTTTCAGAAAAAAGGACTGATTACAAAATTCTTCATCTAGGGTACTATTGGCCTACTCTTTTTAGAGATGCCAAAAGGTATGTTAGAAGTTGTGATAGTTGCCATAAAATGGGTTTTCCAATTGCAACAAATGCAATGCCACTTCATCCACAAGTACTTGTTGAACCTTTTGAAAAATGGGCTTTAGACTTAATCAGGATCATTAATCCTTTATCAAAAAGGAAAAGGTACACTTTTGTTTGCATATATTATGTTACCAAATGGGTGGATGTAAACTGTCTACCATGTTCAATTGAACCATCAATGAAATACTTTTTGTTTGAAGACATATTTGTTTTCCTTTGAGTGCCTAGAGAAATTGTTACTAAGGGCACAATTCACATATAAGACAATCTAGACAATTGTTCGTAAGTACAAAAATAAACACCAAAATTCTACTTTGTATCATCCATAAGCTAATGGCCAAGTGGAGTCTACAAATAAATTTCTAGAAGGGATTTTAACAAAGACAGTATAGCTCCATCGGACAGATTCGAGAGATGGGCTTCTAGAGGCTTTGTGGTCCTATAGAATAACATGGAAAAAAACCAACGACTTCACCCCATATAAATTAGTATATGGGAAATAGGTACTTCTTCCCACTGAATTCCAGATAAATACTTTCAAGAATGTAGTAGAATTATGAATAAATCTATATGAAGCTCAACAACAGAATTTTTCACAATTCAATGAGATAGATGAGATACATCAAGAAACCTTATAGCAGACCATTCTTCTATAGGAGCAACAAGAAGATGGAATGATATATTTATTAAGAGTAATCAGTTTAAGACTGATGATTGGGACCTACTTTTTTACTCAAATTTTAAATATTTCAAAGGTAAGTTTACCACTCACTAGCTTGGCCCATATTAATTTGAAACGGTTTTTAACAATGGTTTTATAAGGATAAAGACAATTGATGAAACAAAATTTTCATTTGTAGTCAATCACCATTGATTGTAGTTTTATAAGAAGCTTATGACTAAGGATGTTTTTTTTGCATTATACTTCAGAAAGTTGAGATGAAAGTTGTGAATGAGAGGGGTAACTCTCCTATTCCTATTCCATCTTGAATCATTTTTCTGAAATTTGAGAATTATATAGAGAGAGAGAGAGATAGAAGAGTTCACTTATGAAAACTAGATTCATGGCATAACTGAACAAGAACTCTGTTTGAAAAACAAGAAACTGGTTGGAAAAGTTCCCAATAATTTTTTTTTTAAGTAAAGAAAAAAATGGAGTTCAATTATGAAAACCATATTCTCAACATAACTAAACAAGAACTCTGCTTGAAAACCATGAAACTAGCTACTAGAATTCCTAATAAATGGAGTATTTTGTTTCTTGTAGATCCCAAAAGTTCCAAAAATTCCAGTAATTTCTTTTAGATATCAGTTGTTTCAATAAATCTAAACACACTTATCAGTGATTAGTATTTGTAGTAGATTATATTTGTTTAGTGGTAGCAACAAGCCTTTTCTTTGTTCTCCAACAACATAACATTATTGGTTCAACAACAAGAATAAGTTGTCTTATTTCTTGTAATAAACATTTATTTCTTGTAGTGATGAATTATTTCATGTAATCAAATACAAATTCCAGCAACGGAGGTTTTTTCTAGAAGCGAAGACTGGTTCAAAAGCATTCAAGCATTCAATAATATCTCTCAATAACCAGGTTAAAAATTCAACATTTCTCTTACTCAAAGATAAAAAAAATTCAAGGTGTTATCTTCAAAATATAGCAATCCATTTCAAAAATTAAGGTTTGATATATAAAAGGTATTTGATCTTTGATATATGTCTACATGTCAAAATCATTGGAAATCTTGAAAAGATAACTTATGTACACTTATTATCAATGTCATATATTATCTTCACATTACATTTGTCATTTCTATGAATGTCTCCTATTCTATATCATTTATCTTCATTCTTCGTGATTTGTTTACCATCCTTTTCATATCTGGCTTAACCTAGTAAATTACATGTTACATGCCACAACTATTTTTTAGAACCCATAACCACTCAGTATAATGATTAACCCATGTCTAGCATTTCCACATGATCATTTCAGTAAGTCTTTAATAAAATGAATCATCAAGTAGCACTTCATGATTATGATTCTAACACCCATTCCTATTAACCAAGTTGCGTCATAACTTAATTCATTTAAAAGCTTATCCAACTTCTCCATTTACGTCTAAACCCTTGTAGAAGTGTCAATTTGTTTCTTATCATCTTACCTATACATGGAAGAAAAGATGGCAGTCCCAGTGTTGTCATGTATGAGCCTCAAGGGATCGATGTATTAGAAAATTACCCATAATGTAGGATAATCTTTCATTGTGCAAGTTTACTATAGTTGTTTGAACGTTTCCAGGGCCATAACAGTAAAATAACAAGGGCATTTGTTGAGTCAGTTATTGGGGAAACTACTCAAATATGAATATTACAATCTCTGTTATAGAAGAATCGTTGGCGTTGGTAATGTGATTGGAAATAAGAGGTGAACAATGGTTTAAAAATTAGTGGTTAAAATGAAAAATATGGACTTTGTTCATGAACATATCCAAAAATAACACTGGCGGGAGCAAGGGGGTGCCACAAACTTGGTTAATAGATCCATGGACGGACATTACATTATTCATGCATAAATTCTTAACATCTAAAGGGAGGTATAGTGTTATGTTTCCCTATCATATTCATTTATTATACCACCTTAAAGAAGAGAACAAAAAGATGGATATGCCTTTTTTTCTTCTAAAAATTCTCACAAGAATGGAAGCAATTGTACCGAAAAACCCTCCAAATTTAGATAGGTATCTTTTCCATCATTCCCTAGTCAAACTAATTTTTGTAGTGGAGTTAAGAAAAATAAATTTTGATTGGGATAAATTCCTAGAAAGAAATGGTTTTCAAGAGGGAGTAGCTGTAATAGAAAATCCTCAAATTATAGGAAACCTTGAAACCCCTATTACTTAAAATGAAAAGGGTTTTGTTAAACATAGGAAATATGCTACAAGGAGAAGAAGCTTTGAATAGAAAAGGAAATATGCTACAAGGAGAAGAAGCTTTGAATAGAAAAGGAAATATGCCAAGGTGAAATTTCCCAAGGTGAATATTTAAATGATAAAAGAAAAACATCATATGATGAGGGCTTAGACGCATCAATAGAAATTATATCTACCAAACCATCAAGAAAAGTTAGAAACTCAAACCATTGGAAACGTTTCTTCTTTTCCATGCAAAGTACTAGGCATGTGACCCAGAAATACCAACAAATTCAGGAAGAATTTCCGCGATAACAAGCAGAACAGATATATAAAGCAGAATAGATATATAAAGCTTAGAGTAAAAATTTCAGATCCACCTTCTACATTCAGTAAAGAGGAATTCACAAAGTATTTTTTTGAATAACCCACCGTCCTTGAAGATCAACCAAGTTCGGAAAAATAACTAGATTTTGAAGATCAACCACTTTTGGAAAAACAACCAATTTATGAAGAGTAGAGAGTTTTTGAAGGCCGATCAGTTTTTGAATAAAATCAAGTCAATGAAATACAAGTGACTCCTATAGGACTCACCGTTTTTATTTTAACTCCCAAGTTACATAAGCAAACGAAGAAAAATAGTAATCTCAAGAGAACCATTTAGGAATTGGAAATTCTAGATCGAAGTATTAAGGTAGAAACTGAGAGTTAAACACAGAGTGCCAAAATCAGAGAAGAACACGAAAATTAAAGAAAAAGTACAAGTTGTTAAGAAAAAATTCCAAGAAGTGGTATGATCATAACCATAAGACAAGGAATAAAAATAGGAGGTTGATGATCAATATTAACTTGCAGAAACCAAAGAGAAATAATACTTCATTTTCCAATTTGGATCTCCATGTTGATGCAACAAAGAAGTTTTAAAGATGCAGTTGGAACAAATTTTGAACAATTTTGAAAACAAGCAAATATGGTTATCTCAAGTTTAACTCCATGAGGACATGCTAAACCCTATATCTGGGGGAGATGTTAAACTCCAAATTTTGAAACTTTTATCTCTCTCAACTAAGCCTATTACCTTTCATTTTTTATCCTAAATCCTTATTTTTGTCTACTTTTATGAAGATTGATGGCATGAAAAAAATACTTATGGTAATAAGTTATCTTTCATTATAAAGTCCTGAGTTTGGTTAAGTAGAATGTTATTAAGTCAAATTACTTATTATTTTACCAGTATTTCGAGAAAATTACTGAAATATTTCTTGTAATACATCCAAACTCCATATGGATACACTCCACTAATCAAGATTTGACACTTGGGGACATGTTCATGATCTTCATCAAAGGGAAAAATTCATGTTTTATCTCCTTCAAGACATTTATCTCTCTTCAATTTATATGTAATCAATGCAGTAGATTGAATCAACTTAATAAAATGTGATTAAACAAAGCCATACGTAGGAGCGAATTGGTAGGTGTGGAGCTGCGTTAAGTATTTTATAATCTCGACGCTTCGATCTCTATTTTGAGATCATCATCAGGAGACCAATCAAAGCTTGGTCAAGCTTTGATTGGTCTCGCGATGATGATCTCAGAGTAGAGATCGAAACGTAGAGATTAATAACATGTGTTTCTTTACAACCGCATAAATAAAACCATGGAATCAATTTTGTATAATTTGATTCATAGGTTATCGAGTTTTTTCTTAATTTCACTTTGAATGAATAGTTTGATCTTAAATTAGTGAATCAGATTACAATTAAAGGAGTCTTAGCTAGAGAAAAAGCTATCTAACTCAATAGTGTACAAAGTTTTTTCATAAGTATGTTGAACAACGAAGAAATATCAATACCATATGGGACATTATGGATCACAATGGGAATAAAGTATCTTCTCAAAAAGGGATGGAAGATGTTTTTGTTACATATTTTAGTACTCTTTTTCAGTATCCAAAAATGAATAATATAGGTTCTCATATGCAAGCCATTCAGTGCCTTCCTAGATTTTTCTTAGTTAAAGAAGGACAGCAAGTTGGGTAATATGTTTTGTTCGAAAGAAATTGAAGAAATTCTTAAGAATTTTTCTAAATCAAAAGTATAGGGTCAGGTGGATGGAATATGGAGTTTTTTCTAGAGTTTTTTAATATCCTTGGAGGTGATCTACTGAAGGTGGTGGAAGAGTCTAGGACCTAAGGGTGTGTTTCACACTAGCATTTTTTAACACAAAATTCGATAGCTTAGTGTCTGATTTTAGACATATTGATGTCGGTCATTCGACAATCCTCTCTTTTTTTAAACTTCGGTTGAATTTTGGTTGTTTTCCAATAGTGAAAAAACCTCGCCATAATTATGACATACACTTGTCGCATTTTTCGATGGACAATTTCACCTCATAGATGTCAGAAATTCGACTACGTTTGCTTCATGGGTATCGAATAACCGACCAAAAATTTTCGTGCATTGATGTAGGATATTCGATGCAGTTTCTTTCGTGAATGTCGAATAATCGACCACAAATTTCAGTGCATTGATGTCAGATAGCCGATGACATTTCCTCCATTGCGTTGTTGGTCGTATAACCACTTTCTCGAATTAGATGGAATTCTGACCACAAATTTCACTTCATACGCATCGCATCGACGAGGTTTCCTCAAATTTGTCGTCAGTAGTATAACCACTCTGTCAAATTTAATTGATATCGGACGATAAACTTCACTATATATATTTCGGATATCCAACAGTACTATTTGAATTTATAAAAAAAAATATCCCTTTATATTTGTATTCACCAAAGAAATCGGGTGACCAATATTGGATATGGTATCCCCCATTCATTGATGAGTTTGTAGTAATAGCCACCCCAAATTTGAACTCCACCCTTCATATCTAATTGGGGTA
This sequence comes from Pseudotsuga menziesii, assembly GCA_001517045.1. NCBI lineage: Eukaryota > Viridiplantae > Streptophyta > Pinopsida > Pinales > Pinaceae > Pseudotsuga > Pseudotsuga menziesii. The sequence goes on from LPNX010877140.1 coordinate 160,015, forward strand.
TCATAATTCCATTGTGTACAAGGAATGAAGGGGACTCGCCACTGGAACTCTGAGAAGGATTAAGATGATTATGAAGAGAATAAAAAAGAATAAATGGTGGGAGTGGAGTTACCTCTTTCTAGTATATAGCAAGATCACACCAATAAGAGGCATTTTCCCTTAAATAAACCACAACACATGCTCAAAAAAAGACCCCAACATATAAAAATATCATTCCCATCTTGTACTACATTGGATTCAAGGGAATATGAGGATTGGCAAAAGATAATAATCCCAAAACCTATGTGAGGGAACTACTGGATGGGACAACATGTTTAAGGTAACAATTTTCAAATATAAATTCAATATTGTACAAGAGATCACTACATAGACTACCCATCCCAACAAATGTTGACGTTACACACTCAAAGTGAACATTATTGCAAGTTAGAGTTGAGATACAACTTATGTTTGAAGGTTATTTTTGCTCAAAACCTAGAAAATGTTTCATGGATTTCATGGCTTAGGGATGTTACTATGCCCAGAATTAATAGGATTGTTGTCTTCGAGAGAGAAATTCCATTTTTAGCTTTCAAATTCAAACCAGAATTGCTTCATATGCAACCAGAATTCAAAAAGGGTTGGTTCTTGATGGTTTTGGGCTATTAAGAATGGCATTTTAGGGATAATTTGGGGCTGAGAAATGTTTGGAAAAGCCTTAGTTATTCCCAAACCTGACAAATAACCCCCTTCACTACTGTTTACATGCCCATATTTGTGAAAGATGTTGTTTGTTGCCACAATCCATGCCCATAATCACTTCAAAACAACCTAGATTTCATTTTTTGATTCACAAAATTCCTTCAAAAATCTATGAGACTTTATTCTAGGGTTGTTTATGCCCAAGAGACTTTGGTGACCTAGTTAAAAAATGGGACAAATCAAAGGATCCAAATAGGAGAAACTTGAAATTTTAATATCTTTGGATCATATATTTCCAACTAAATGAAAAAATTGGCATTGTCAAATGTTGATTACAAAATATGGAAGGGAAATTGGACCTCCTTCTATGAATGCCCAATTTCTAAAGTGGTGCTGCAATTAGTTTACCCTTAATGAAGATAGCTTGAATACGATAAGTTTATATTCGAAATATATTTCCCTTTAATAATTGTTTTAGATAATTTTTGTTCCTTGTTGAAAAATGTAACTTATTGTTGATTCTATAGGATATTTATGTATTATTTTCTACTTGCAATTCATTTTTCACAAAGCTTGTCCCTCATTATTTTTTTTAGAACGATGTTGCAGTGCTAGAAACTCCGCTAAACTCTGCCAATTTTTCCTATTTCGCAGTTGCAACTCCGCTAAAATTCTGGAAACTTTTTGTATTTTGCAGCTGCAACTCCGCTAAAATTCTGCCAACTTTTCCTATTTCGCAACTGCAACTCCACTAAAATTCTGCATTTTTTCCTATTTTGTAGCTGAAACTCTACTAAACTCTATTGACTTTTCATATTTTTGCAGGCGCAACTCCACTAAACTTATGTCACTATTTCTTATTTCATGGTTTCAACTTCGCTAAAATTAAGCCAACTTTTCTTATTTTACAGCTCCAAATCCGCTAAAATTCTGCCAATTTTTCCTATTTCACAGCTGCAACTATGCTAAATTATGTCGACTTTTCTTATTTTTGTAGCTGTAACTCCGCTAAAATTCTGCCAACTTTTCCTATTTCCTTGCTGCAACTTCGCTAAAATTCTGCCAACTTTTCCTATTTCCTTGCTGCAACTCTGCCAGATCTTTCCAATTCGTGGTTGTGACTCTGCTAATTCTTCAGCCACAAGATTGTTATATGTCCTCTAGTTTATATCAACCTTCTCCAGTGTCCATGGGGAACATTAGATGCTCATCTGATTTTCAAGTACTTTTGTTCCAGCATGGATGTCCTTTATCCTCCTGGTTGACAATGACGAACTTATGGAAGCATGTGTGTATTTATGTCCTCATGAATGATTCGACCAAGAAATAACGCCACCATGGAAGGATTACGGCTCAACATTATATTGAAAGGTACGAGTTCTAATCATAACCATAATTAGGCATGATTTGACACAACAACAATAATTATACCTTGTTGTTAGTCCTCGTTAGAAGACCTTGATTAGTTCTCCGCAAGGGAAACAAGTCAAAAATTGATTTCCAGTATTCATGATATGACCATCATTCTACCCAAATCATGCAAGATCCAACCAATTGATTCTATGCCATAACCGTAGCAATTTCCAAAAATAACCGTGCCACTTTTCGATAATAACCGTGCCAACTTTCTGAAAATAACCAATTGAACTTTGGTTATCCATTTCCTATTACTGCATGATGTAACTCCAACATCTGAGTCTGGTAATCCTTGCATTTGCTAACAGAACTTACAGAAAGGAAGCAATATGGGTATCCCAGCGAAACACGAACCTGAAAAAATAATGTCTCTGCGTGAAAATGGGGAAGTATTTACCATATTTTAGGAAGTCGGGTGGACATAGTACTTCCAGAGATTAAAGGGCTTCCATGTGGATACGGCATTGTAATTTTCTCTAAACTTGTCTGATACCACTCAACAATTAGAGCATTGCGGATAGATGTTACTGAAGCAATTGTGGTGGAAGTGATAGGATTACCACAGATTAGGATGAGATGGTTTGGTCGAAAGGCACCCAATTCGACCATAGTACGTGACTTTCTTGTAGCAGGATAAATTGTTCAGCCAAGAGGAAGGGGAAAAGCACTGGAGTCGCTACCAAGACCCTGTGATCAAGTTGTTTTCTTTCTAAAGAAATACATAACTTGTGAAGGAAAGTACTGAATCGTTTATATCTCTTACTTTATCCTACTATCCCATTTACTCCATAATAGATTACTCAATATTCCATTTTATCTCCTAAGAGCCCTACAAAGCATGGATCAATATGTAAAAGCATATAGGAATCCCGTATATTCCCTAAAAAATCATGGATTAATTAAATTGTTAGTTTTGAGGGCCCTTGCATATCATAATTTAACATGGGAAAAATGTGTTCCTAGGCTAAGGGTAGATTGAGAACCTGTATTGGAAATAAAAGGTATTGGGGAAGAAAGTGACGAGTGTATATCCTCAGGATCAGCTGGGGGGAGGGATGGAATGCCGGTAGACCAACTGGAGAATGTTCAAGAGGAAGGTGTGAGAGAAGTTGCACCAGTAGAAGATGAAACTGGAGCAGTTGTAGAAGTTATGACAGTAGAAGCTGTAACTGCGGAAGCTACAATGGAAAAGGAAGGACATTATATAGAGGCAATAGAAGGAGGGGAGGTAGAAGTCCTGAACATTGAAACTCCCCTGAAATCAAGGGAGCCATAATTCAGGAGGAGGAATTTCTTTTTGAAACTGGGAAAGTTAGTGAATTTTCCATCCCTGCTTCTAAAAATGTGAAAATTCCTGTGTCACGTAGAAGAAGGAAAATACCAAGTGTTAAGGGCCATACATCTAGCCCTGCAAAGAGGAGAAGGACTAGGGATTCTACTATGGCATAAGCGGTACATGTAATAGGGGAAAATCTTGAAATTCCTATTCTAAAACCCTGAGCATCCATTGTTATAGAAGAATCTGTTGCAAGTGAACCTCAAATGGAAAATTTACTTTTTGAGAATGAATTTTTAAAGGAATAATTACGAACGCTCTGAGATGAAGTGTAGAGGTTGAAAGAAGCTTGCAAAAAGCAGATGGTGCAGAGCTTGAACACCTTGGTTGAAGTTGCGGACCAGTTGGATAATCCATCTTTTGTTTTGAAGGATGGTGAACATGATGAACTACTATGCCTTGAATGTGGAGATATATTCAAACTTGCAGGGTATAGAGTGACAATGGTGGATCTAACAACGTGGAAATTAGCACAAGCAAGGAAGGGGAGAGAAGAAATACCTCCATTAGAATCGATGGAAGAAAGGAAGCCAAGGTTCAACATAACCCTTGATTACGAATTGCAATAACAAGAGGAAATATAGTCCCAACAGTCAAAGGATGTTGAACTAATTCCATATCAGTCTCAGCAATCTGGGGACATTGAATTGATGTAGGATCAGTATCAACAGTTAGGGTATACATAAATCATTCAAGAGAAATCTCTGCAACCTAAAAGAATTGAAATAATTGTGGAACAGGAGGCTCTTACACAAGAACCAACACTCCAAGGATCTTACATTGAAGTAGTAGCTCAAACAATGTGTACATTGAGTGAATCACAAAAATTGAATTTTTTTACATAAGAACCAACATCCTCAAAATTGTTTGTTGAAGCTACAAATCAAACTGAAGTTGTTGGGGCTGAAACATAGAAAAGGGATGTTGCTACACAAGAACTAGCATTCCCAAAATTTTCTGTTGAATCAGCAACACAAACAAAAGGGCCCGAAGCAGGGGTTGAAGTAAAAAAAATTTTGAACAAAGGAAAAGGAGAGGATAAAAGATGAAAGAAGGAGTAAGAATTGGAAAATAAGCTCTATCTATTGCAACTTGAGCTTAGTAAATGGAAAGATCATACCATCCTGATGGGGAAAGGAATGATCTTGTTGTTTGAACATATGAGGATTATCCAAGAGCTTAAGGATAAATGGCTGAAGAACTATCCCAATGGGACGATTTGCAGAAGGAGCTACAGGAACTGAGAAAGATTAAGTTCCTAAAAGAAGAAAAAGAATAGTTGGGTAAGGACATGTATAGCCTAATTCAATAATTACTGAGCTTCAGAGCTCCATCCCCATATTATCCAGTGCTCGTATATGAACAGATGGTCCTATTTAAAATCAGAGCACTAAAAGAAGGGAGACCCTATCAGGTATTTACAACCCCTAAATTCGTGGACACCTTCATTAAGAGCAATTTTTCGGATCAAAATTTTCTATCTGAATTATTTTTGCATGAAAGAGCATGCCCTATGGATGTGCACTCTGATCCAGTTCCTTATTTTGGAGATATTCATCTAAGAACATTTACTTCATTTGTTACCAATCATATGCATTGGTGGAGCGCCATTTAGACCATACAGAATAATGAGGAGACTTCCAGCGTTTGGGTTCGAAGTGAGCCCCAATCTCCTACATCATTAAGAATCAAGCATATGAGACAATTACAATATCCTGAGGAGGATAGTCAGATGGAATCCTTCCAACAAGAAGTTGTCTCTTCCTATTTCAAGTTGATCTCTCAACAAGAGCTCTTTGCAATGGAAGGAAACCAAGGTATATGGGATTCTTATTTTGTTTTTTTGAGAGAAAGAGATCCATAATATGTTGAAAACTTCAAATATGGCCTTTCCTGGTTGTCCCTCTATGTTGCATGTATTAAAACTTGTGGACCTAGTTTGTTGGACTAAGATTTAAGTTTCCTATTTTATGGTGCCCAGCAAGAAAATAACAGAGCATGTACCAGCTGACTAAGAAGAAAGAGAAACAGTGTTTGGATGATTTAATTGCAGGCAATGGGTTCATGAATCCAAAAGAGTAATCTGAACCTTCTTTCAATCTTACCCATCTCCGCCGAAAGTGATTTGAATCAAAATCAGATTCATACTAGTTGGGTCCCAAAATATCCCTTTTTGCCTATACCTATCAATTCCTTTTCCCCTGTTTCACCTCACTTTTCCATACCCCAGGAAGATATCTTTCTAGGTTAAGAATGGATCTTGACAGGTATAATCTATTATTTCTTTATTCTAATAATTCCTAATATTGACTATGATTATGAAATTGATCTTTTTATTTGTACTAACTTATGTCGGTTCAATAAAGATAGTTCAAATCCTTGAAGGATTACAGGTGTAGCATCCCGCTGAGTCTGAAGAAGAAAGTAATGTTTGGTTCTAGATGTTACTTCCTTGAGCCGGTTCCATGCGTTGATGTAGCAGCATGATTATATTTCCATGCAGTCAGTCAAGACTGGGTATCACTGAGACAATCATGACATATTCCCTTCCAATTAGTTGAGTCTGTTCGATCCATTCATCACTAGAGTAACAGCGCAAGCCTGGATGCGAATAACTTCATTCAATTATATTTATGGCTGTAATTGTTTATGTTGTAACATGGTAGCCTAAATATCATAGATCTTCATGGCTGCCCAATATTAATGGATCTGGATTATGTCACCTGTGTATAAGTATAGATAAGTGATCTGAATCGGGGGTTCTTTCATTGGTTGTTAGCATTTAATTGTAAGAATTCGTTGCAGAGATTACTGTAACTTTGGTTTTACTTTCCTAATACAAGGAGAAACCATTTTGCGTATTTGTGTGTTCTAATTTGTGTTAGTTAGTGGCATCTCTGTTAGGAGGCCAGGTCCTGACTTCTCACGGAGATCGTCGAGTTAAGTAGATAATTTAGTTTTTCTTATGTTAATATGTTGTGGAATTACAGTAAGATTATTTACAACACGTTGCAACAGTAGTTAATGATTGCATTTTCCTTTGGCTTGATGCAACGGTGTGGTGTGACAGCCGACTGTGTCAAGTAGTCTATTTTTATTTGTATGCAAGTATGTTAGGTCACTATTACAGTCAATCTCAGCTCTGATTATTATTGTTAATTTTCTTTCTTACAATTTTCTGAATTAGATGGTTATGGTTTGGGTTACTGTAGTCTGATATCTTTAGGGTTTGATTTCTTGAAAAAGTAACTCTAGTTCATTTATTCTTATATTAGTTAGTATTGGATTGTTGCCGTAGGAAGGTAAAAGTCCCTTGAATTCTTAGATGGATAATTTAGATTATATTTAGCAATGAGTTGAGCTTGGTTGAGCAGTCGGATAGGATAATTGATTTATATTCATTTGGTCGATTGCTTGAGTGTTTATGCATAGATTGTGCGTAGTTACCTTTGAAATAAAAGACTTCCTCAGGTTGATAAATATTTATGTTACAGGTTTTTTATTTATTTAATTAATTAGAAAATTAAACATCCCAACAACATCTAGGGCTATCCTTTTATGGTCTAATAATACCCTCAAATAACTCTTTTTTTACCTCAGGAAAAAATCATATTATATTTCGAGGAGAAATGTAATACATTCTTCAAGAAGACTCAAAGTAGATACATCTGGGGACCACCTAATATTTCAACTGTCATACACTATTTGTAACAATGTTACAAAAGATCACTATTTCATGTTCCATGTGTAGTACTATCATCTCAAAAACCTAAAATACAATACATAAAGTTCAACAATAGACTTTTCCTTTAGTAAACAAAATTGAGGAAAAAATTGAAAGGATTAAGGACCTTGTAAGAAGAAAGACTTGGTCAAAAACACAGTCCTTGTCCTTATTCATCTTCAATAACCTATTGAAGTGTACCTGTTAAGACTACTTTTGAAAGAGTGCCTTCCTGAACATTAAATTTTCTATATATATTCTCAAAAGAAATCATTTCAAAAGAATTTGATAGGACTCTCAAATGTGTGGTCAGGTTACGTAGCCCATGCCTCTGAATCTATTTTCATAAGGACCATAGACATCGACTAACTAAAGTGTCGTATCTAGCTCAAAACTTGCAAATACCAACAAAAATATTTAGAGTTTCATTTAAATTTGGGAAAGAGAATATTCTTCTTTTATAGATAATATGTTCACCAAAGGCAATGTTATGGATATTGTGGCATACAACTCAATCATCAACACCTTTTGTAAAGCATGTTAATTAGAAAGATCCATATAGAAATAAGTGTTTACTACAATGACACATTTTTCATGAAATTGATATTCACTCACCTTTTTCATAAGATTTGCATCACTGAGTACTTTGGCGTAACGAATTTTTTTCTCTTGGCATCTTCAACAAGCATAACCAGAAAATTCACCAAAAACTCACTAAGAGGCTAAAAAGAGGTAAAGTGGCCCCTGTATGGAATATAAATCAAATTAATAGAAGCAAAATAGGTATGAGAATTAGGAATATGCTGTCAATACTAGTATAATTTCTTGGTACAACTTACCTTGATTTGTGGAGCTTGACATTGTCTACTTTTGCTTTACCTTTCAAAACATCTTTGAACATAATACAAATATTTTAATGTTGCAATCATTTCATATTAGGACCCATCAAATAAATATTTGCTTGTTTGTGAAAATAACAAAATGAAGCTAAAAAAATACAATTTGAGTTGTTTGGATCAATGAATAAAAACAACATTGATAATGAACATTTTTAATTTAACAATGTAGATTACAATAACATTCAAGTAAAATAATTGGTAATAAGAGATCGCCTAAGGAAACATGGAGAACCACAAAAGAAAGTATATAAGGCCATCGATCACATCAAAACACCAATTTTTCTTCTGAAATACCAAAATGTTTCCCAAGGCTATCCGTAACAAGTTCAAATGGATGAGTGAAATAGCAATAGTAAAATTTAAACACTACAGAAATAACTGTGGAAAATGTATAATTCCTTACCATTCATTGAGCTACTTTGTGTTTCGAGAATAATTTAATATTCTCTACTGAACAGGGCCAACCACCTGAAGGTGGAAGATATTATGCCACCCCCCTCACATCACTCTCAATTCCCCAAAACCAATGCTTCTACTTGCAAAAAAAAAATAGTGCAAATTCATTCATTCAATAGCCGAAAAAACCATTTACTAAACCATTCATTAAATAGCCTAAAAAACCACGCACGACATTGTATTATAAAAAATAATTACTCAAAATTTCTTTAGTCACTTCTTTTTTATTTTTCTTCTCTTTACAAAATGAACAAGAAGTGCATCTTCTATAATTTGTTGTTTGGTTCCTAGTGCTTCATGAACTTGTTCTGGTGTCTCCCTAGTAGACTGCTCGCCATGTGGATCTTGCGTCAAGGGGTTCATAATTTCTACAGTAATGTGAAAATGTTGCATTAATTTATTTTTGTTTTTATAATTACAAGTATTTCATTTAAAAAATGTTACAAAAGTGTTTTTTTACCTAGTGTGGCCACTTCATGTTCTTCATTTTCCTGTCCAGGATCAACTTGTACAGTGTGACCATCTACATGCTCTGCATTTGAAATGTGGAGAAGTACAATTAATGTTCACCATATACAATTATCTATACAAAACTGTAGCATATGAATAAATTCATTAGCAGGAATCGAAGCATGATCTTCGATCAATTGTTGTCCATCATCGTCATTAAGGGGACCAATGCTTTCCTTCTCAAAACAAAATAAATATTTTATGTTAATTTTTTATAACGAATAGATTTCATGACAATTAATAAATTTTCATCAAACTACATAGATTTTATATACTTGTGCACCAGATGGATCACCAGAAGACCGAGTATGCCTAGACAACTTTTCTCAGCATTCAAAAACAGCTTCAATGTCGTGTTGGAAGCCAAGTTTCAAGTATTCCTGAGTGGGTACTTCTTTGAATCGGTCATCCTGCATATTTGCATAACGTCAATAATTTTACATTTTGCACTGCATTAAAATGAAAATAATTTTTAATTTAATATTTGGATGCATTATTGGGTTTTCAATACTTACGATTCGTGCCTCCAAACTCAAATAACTACCAAGCCCAAGCTTGTGTTGACCATTTTTTCCACTTTTTCATTTGTGGCCTTTGATGTGTCTGGAAACCTAATCAAGTGTTAAATTACATTAGATGTTCCAAATTCGATATAAAAGTTAATAATAATAAGGGTTAGCATTACATTGTGGAAAGTATTGCATACCTCCCTATGCCTGATGGTATATTTCCTGCTTTTCTCATAGCCCTCTCTTTTCCATCTTTGAGTAGGGATTTCCAATGCCTTGATAAAATCATCAGAGGGCGCTCATACCTGGGGTTCCTTTCTAGGTGAACCCTATATTGGTCTCGGGCAATCTTCATATGTTGTTCAGTCGTCTTTAGGACCTTTGTTGTATCGAAGGTATCATTGCCGAACATACCAACCAACTGATTAGTCATATCATCCTTTGAATTTTGTGTTTGTCTGTCCCACCTTATGCATATTGTGTACCCAAAGATATCCAAGGTTAAATCATTTAGAATTTTATAAAAAAAACATCATTTCCTGCAAAACAATCATGCTATCATTAGTTTAAAAAAATGTTTATCGATATATTACAATCAAATTATAAAAACTAAATTAAACAATGTATAATTACCTCAGATCTTCTCTATCTTTATTGGAACGATTTCCTCGTTCTCCAAAAATGTTGTCTCTATTGAACCCGTGCTAGTGACAAAGGGAATATCCAGGAAATGTTACTTCAATATCAGCATTACTAGCAGGCTCTGCATCCACCCCTTCATCTGCACGATCTAGCGTGCGTCGATTAGCAGCGGCTGCACTATCTGTTGGCCTTAGAGGCTTCGCGGAACATGTTGTCAACTATTTAGTAGACAACAATGGTGCAGTACATGGTGTACGTGGATTCATTTGCTCACTGGTCCAAACACCACCTTCACCACTAGTGTGTGGTCGCAGAAAATCCTGTATATACAAACCATTCAATTATAAGTTCACTATCATATAAAAATACAAATTATAAATTTCTAAATGAATTGATATTATGATTCAAGATTCCGCAACTTAATTTCAAGGCCCGAGATCTCTTTACCAACACTTCAACCTTAGCTTTAATCTCACCTGTCTGTAGAATAATGAATAGCAGATGAAGGATATCCACATTATTTTTTTCAAGGCCTTCTCTATCACCTTAACTAGGTCTAGATAAGAACCAATGTTATCATCATTCAACAACTCATTCACATCAAAATATATGGATTGTTGTGATGTTGTTTCATAAACTGAATCATTGGTCTGCAACAAAAATATATAAAACATTACTCACGTGTTAAAGCAATAGTCTGAGGAAAAAATTATATTAACAAAACATATCTATCATGATAGATTCCTAGAATTACATCTAGGTTTAACTGATGCCTAGATGACGATGTGGTCTGATCTACAGCTGGGGAATTTCCCTGATAATCCACCTGCAAAGAAGGAACTAGACAACATTATCATAATGAAAGCAATTATAAAAACGAAAAAATACATAACAAAAAACATTTTGCTACATTTTATATATGTGTACAATTTTGAAGTATTTAAATTCTAGAATTACATTCAGGTTTACCTGTTTCCCCAAGGTTGATGTCATCTAATCAACATTCGGGTGGTTTCCCGATCAACACTCTACATAAAATATAGATAAGATTATATAAACCAAATGAATATACTCTTCAAAAAACGTAACAACATAATTGTTTGTACATATTAAATTTGTACAATGGAATCGATGTATACCTGCCACCTTGAGGCAGGTCTGGTAACATCTACTATGAGGGAGGTGCCCCTCACAGAACCCTGCATCAAAAACATAGAAAATAATTACCTAACGAAACCAAAATACTCACTAAAATAATATAATAACATAACACTTTGATGTACTTATACTTGTACTATTACAAAGATTTATACTTGCTGCCTCGAGGATGGTGTACTCCTCTGACCATCTGGTGGGGTGATGTTCCCTCGATCACATCCCTGCGAAGTAAACTGGTGCAGGTTCAGGATCAATCCCAGCCAACCCAACCAGCACCTCTAATATCTGGTGGCTCCTACACTTAGGAGGATTTCCAAATTTAGCCCTTGGCCAAATTCTGCTAAAAAATTGCCTCCCTGCAATTCTGCTTCCGCAACCACCTCTCCACAACATATTTTCTGCAATAGGCCTTCCTGCAATGGGTTGTGGGATGCGGGATGCCAACTTCCCAAATTTTCTTCCCCGCAACATATTTTCCACAAGCGGGTTGCGGGATGTGGGATGCCAACTTCCCAAATTTGCTTCCCCACAATAGATTTTCCACAAGCAGGTTGCGCGATGCGGGATGAGGGATGCCAACCAAATTTCCAAAGTTGTTCCCCACAACTTGCCTCTGCAATTATTTTTATTCGTCAGATCATTGTGGCCTTCCCCACGACCATCGATCTACTCTTTGGTGCAAGTCTCATAGATCTTTGTGGACCCATTATCGCCCTCACAACTTCCATTGTGGATCTCTCCTGGACCATCACATCTTTGTTTGCAGAATCAATCTCCGTCGTTCATTCTCTACAATAAACTGGTGAAGGAAGAAAATCTACGGGTTGCGCTGATTGATAAGAGAATCGATCAATCCATCCTGCAATGTTTAAGATTCATTAGCCTACTTCTTCTATGCATGCATTTACAAATAATACCAACTATTCAAGCAAAAATTTAACACTTGAATCAATAAATTCACAGAAATACACAGATGTTCAGGAAACCACCGAAGTTGGCTCTTCACGGATTCACATTTAAAAACAGTAAATGCATAGTGGCTAATAATACTGCAAACATATAACTACTCTTCCTATTAAGCAACCATAAAAACAAACATCTCGGCTCTCTTCTTCAATCTATTAAAATATTTACTAGCGGAACCAGACACAGGTCTGTCCGTCTCTCTCTGCAAACTTAGAATTCTAATGTTGAAGAGCAGAACCCCCTCTACTTCTCTAATCCGCCTATTTAAGTTAACATGTTACCTCCTACACTGAGTGGTCCTACAACTGAAAACAAACAACTACAAAGCATGATGAAAAACGTGCCTGTCTCAACAAAACAAACTGCGGCTTGATCTCCATGTAGAGATTCATGATACACAATCACTCCTACCAGTACTGACAAACTATGACTCATCAAAACACAAAAATATGCCACAGCATGTAACCAACTCATCACATTGCTGGCATGCGACGATGCTCCTGCATCAGACTCACAAGGGTGAAAAATTTTGAACCCCTTTGCATTAGGTCAGCTACAGTGAAACCCTTGGCTTCCAAATCTGCAGAGCTCATCCAAATAGAATCCTCTATTGTTCGCTTCTTCCATTTGACCAAATACTCCAGATAGTCCTTCTTCCTTTTACTCCTTACCACTTTAGTGTTCAGAATGGCCTCAACTTCTAATGCCTACGCCATAGGCATCTTCCCCACCCATTGTAAGTATTTAGTAGGATCTTCACCTTCTACAAAGGTTCCAGTGTCACCTGCTACATAAGGATATAGATCTGCAACATTAAATATTGGTGAAATACCCACTCCAGTTGGCATCTCTAACTCACAAGCATTCGCTAATAATTTTCTAAGTATCCTGCAGGGTCCAACCTTCTTCATCTTTAGCTTGTTATACTCTCTCTTTGGAAATCTGTCTCTCTTTAGATATGCTAAGACCAAATCTCCTGCTTCATAGTTCTTCTCTCTCCTTTTGGAATCTGCTTTGGCCTTGTAACTGGTGTTACTCTGCTGTAACATTGCTTTCAATTGCTCCTATAGTTCATTGATCCTCGTTGCAAACTATTCTCCATCAGCACTCATTTTCTCCATTTGACCTAAGTCACGAATTTCACACACTCCTCTTGGATGCATTCCATACAAAATTTGAAATGGATTCATCCATGTACTCCAATTTGGTGAATCATTATAGGCAAAATCAACTTGTGCTAACACTATGTCCCACTGCTTAGGACTCTCTCCAATCAAACTTCTCAACATGTTTCCCAGACTCATATTAACTACCTCTGTCTTTCCATCAAACTATGGGTGACATGCTGAACTGAAGTTCAGTCTGGTACCCAACTTCCTCCATAAGGTCCTCTATAAATGACCCATGAAATTCACATCTATTTCTGATACAATGCTTCTAGGTAAACCATGTAGTTTCACAACTTCATCGAAGAACAAGTTAGCAATGTGTGTAGCATCACTAGTCTTGTAACATGGAATGAAATGCGCCATCTTAGTGAATCTATCAACAACTATGAAGATAGAATCATGTCCTCTCTGAGTTCTTGGTAAACCCAGAATGAAATCCATACTCAGGGAATCCAAAGGCCTAGTTGGAACAAGAAATGGTGTATACAACCCTGTGTTCTGGATTCTTCCTTTACTATGCTGGCATACTTTGCATCTACTTACAAACTTTTCAACTTCAGACCTCATCCTTGGATAGAAATAGAAATGACCTAACTGTCCAAAGGTTTTATCACTTCCAAAGTGACCTTCCATACCTCCATTTTTTTTTCCTGTATCAAGTTCCCTCTCATGGAACACCTTGGTATACATAGTTTACAATTTTTAAAGAGTAAACCATATTGTAGTGTATACTCCATCCATGGATCTCTTTCCACCTCCAATGGATTCTTACAAGCCCTGTAAGCTTCCTAGAAATCAATGTCAGTCTCATACAAATACCTTAAATGCTCAAATCACAAGACTTGGATCGGATTCTCTTGCAAAATCAGTAGTCTCCTACTTAAGGCATCAACTACTCTATTTGACTGTCCACTTATGTGCTTCAATGCAAAGGAAAAGATTTGTAAGAAATCAACCCACTTGACATGTTTCAGGTTCAAATTAGGTTGCTGCATAATGTACTGCAAGGCATGGTTATCAGAATATAACACAAATTCTCTAGGCATCAAATAATGTCTCCAATTCTTCATTGCTTGAACAATAGCATAAAAATCCTTGTCATAAGATGAATACTTCTGCTTTGCATCATTCAGATTCTCACTGAAATACGCTATAGGCCTGTCCTCCTGACTGACTACAGCTCCGATTGCTACTCCATTGGTGTCACACTTTACTTGGAAAGGGTGTTTGAAGTATGGTAGCTTCAATACTGGTTGTTCAATGATCTTCTTCTTCAATAACTGAAAACTCCTTTCAACCTCTGCTGTCTATTGAAATGGATTTCTATCCTTCTTAATTGTCTCGAAAATAGATGCACAAATACCACTGAAATTCTTTATAAATTTCCTATAAAAACTTGCTAATCCATGAAAACTTCTTACCTCAAATATGTTCCTAGGTGAAGGCCAATCAATGATTGCTTGCACCTTTTCTGGATCCATCTTCAACCCATCTCTTGAGATAAGAAATCCTAAATATACCAACTCTGGCTTCATAATTGTGCACTTCTTCACATTTACCAGCAACTTTTCCTATTGCAGCCTCTCTAATAAATATCTTAGATGCTTCAGATGATCTTCTTCTATTTGGATGAAAACCAAAATGTTATCAAGGTAAACTATCACAAAATTACCTATGAAATCTCTCAATACTTCATTCATCAATCTCTTAAAAGTTCTTGGTTTGTTGGACAATCCAAATGGCATGACCAACCACTCATACAACCCATCATTTGTCTTAAAGGTTGTATTCCACTCATCTCCTTCTCTGATTCTGATATGATGATATCCACTCTTCAAATCTAGTTTTGAAAATCACGTTGCCCCACTTAGGAAATCCATCATGCCATCCATACTTGGTAATGGAAACCTATATATGATAGTAATCTTGTTAATTTCTCTAGAGTTAGTACACATCCTCCACTCACCATCCTTCTTTGGTGTTAGTACTGCTGGTACTGCACATGGACTCAAACTCTTCTGGACCAATCCTTTGTCAAACAATCCTTGGACCTGTTTCCTCACTTCTTCATTCTCTTGAGGTGTCAACCTATATGATTCCTTGTTTGGTAAACTGGCTCCTGGAATAAAATCATCCACCATGATGTCACTAAACTCACTCAACATCTCCTGAATCTCCTCAGGTAGATCTATCATGTTAGTCTTCATTGTCACCACTCTCGATTTGCATACCACAGCATAGTTCAACTCTTCCTTCTCAACATGTTGCAAATATTGTTTTCCTGAAAACATCAAGAATTTGGGTGCTAACTGTCCTGCTGTACCACCTTCTTGTAAAGGGTGAAGTACATGTCTTATCCCATTTTGCTCAAAACTATGACAATTACTCCTACCATCATGAATCACTTTCTTATCAAATAGCCATGGTCTTCCTAACAGTATATGAAAAACATCCATGGGCATAACATCACATAGAATATTGTCCTTATATGGACCTATTTGGAAATCAACTTCACACTACTCACTTACTAGGATTTGATGTCCTTTATGTAACCAAGATACTTTTTATGGAACAGGATGCTTGGTCCTCCTTAAAATCAGCTTCTCCACCATCTCTGTGGAAACAATATTGTTAGTGCTTCCACTGTCAATCACCATCTTACACCACTTCCCTTGGACTTTACACATAGTCTCGAATAAATATTTTCTTTGAGTAGGCTCTGCTTGCTCCTTCTCAGGTTTCAACAAGACTTTATTCATCATCAAAGCCTCTTTTGTCTCTGGAAAATATTCCACCATTGTCCACTCTTCTTGTTGCTGCTCATTCTGATCTACATAGGCTCCTTTGTGTCCAACATCTTCCTTCCCCAGACATTCAAATGATTTATGCCCCAACTAGTTGCATTTGTAGCACCTAATGTCAGTTTCTCTACCTCTTTCTCTACCTCTACCTCCTTGGTAAGGCCCTCTTCTGCTAGAGTCACTTCCTCTACCATGATGCTCTTGTTGGTTATAGTTACTAGACTCTCCTCTCTGTGCTCCAAATATTCCTCTTCCAGCTACTTGTTCTCTTCCTCTAGTTGAAGCTTGACCTCTGTTGAAGCTCTTCCTCCTCACTATATTTTCTTCTTCCCTTAAGGAACATTGATACACCTCCTCCATTGTTCTAGGTGATATCATACTGATCTCTTCTTAGATATCCATCCTTAGACAATTGACATATCTAGCAGCATTTTCTGTTAACTCTTCCACATATACTGCCCTTAGGTTTACTTTGTAGAACTCTTTAGTGTACTCTCTCACTGTTAACAATATTTGCCTAAGGTTCTGTACCTTTCTATACATAATTAACTGGTAATATTTGGGCAAGAAATTATCCCTCATCTTTGCTACCATTTTATCCCATCTCTTTATCAATCACTTATTCTTCCTCCTTATTTCTGCTTGCACATTATCCCACCAAAAGGATGCATTCCCTTTCAACCTTGTCACAACCAATTTGACTCTCTTGTCTTCTTCAATCTCATCATACTCAAAGTACTTATCTAGCTCACTGATACAGTAAATAAGATGCTAAAAAATAAGACTTCCATCATAGGTAGGAAACTCAGGTTTCGGCCTTGAATTTTCTCCTAGAATTGATCTGAAATATCTTAGCTTCAGTTTCTACTACATAGGTGAAACTTCTTTTATTTTCTCTTCATCCTCAAGTTCACTTACATCCCCTTCTTTTGGGTCTCTTCGTCTGTTGGTCTCCATGGCTTCCAGACGTGTTCGTAGCTCCCTCATTTCCTCCATAATTTTTACATTCACCGTTGGTCGACCTCTGTCATGACCTCTCGCTTTGACTATGCATGCAACCATCCTCTTGCACTAAGCCTCTACAATAACAGTTCTCTTTCACACTATTACAAATTACCTCACCAAGCTACTTCTTTGTACTTGGTATTTTGGTAATGCTGGTCCTCTATCTAGAACCTCTTGAGAACTCTTCTTTTCTCTTTCAGGATTCTACTGCTATGCTTTTCTCTCACATGAGCTTCTCCTTGCTCTGATACCAAAATTGTTGTAGGTCCGGGATCAACCACATCCAACCCAACCAGCACCTCCAGGATCTGGTGGCTCCTACACTTAGCAGGATTTCCAAATTTATCCCTCGACCAAATTCTTCTAAAAAATTTCCTCCCCACAATTCTGCTTCCGCAACCGCCTTTTCACAACTCTGTTTCCGCAACAAGGTTTCCACAAAAGGCCTTCTCGTAAATGGTTGTAGGATGTGGGATGAGGGATGCCAACTTCCCAAAGTTGCTTCCCCAAAAATCTCTTTTTGCAACAGCTTTTCCGCAAGAGGGTTGAAGGATGCAGGATCCAGGATGTCGTCCAACTTTCCAAAGTTGTTCCCTGCAACTTCCCTCCACAGTTATTTTCAACCTTCAGATTGTTGTGGCCTTCCCCATGACCATTGATCTATTCTTTGATGTGGGTCTCACAGATATTTGTGGACCCTTTATCGCCCTCGCAACTTCCATTGGGGATCTCTCCTGGACCGTCAAATCTTTTCCTGCAGACTCAATCTCCACCATTCATTCTCTGCAATAAACTGGTTAAGGTAGAAAATATGAGGGTTGTGTCAATTGATCAGAGAATCGATCAATCCATCCTGCAATCTCTAAGATTCATTAGCCTACTTATTCTATGTATGCATTTATGAACTATACCAACTATTCAAGCAACAATTTAACACTTGAATCAATAAATTCATAGAAATATACAGATGTTGAGGAAACCACCGAATTCAGCTCTTCACGGATTTAGAATTCAAAACAGTAAATGCATAGAGGCTAATAATACTACAAACATACAACTACTATTCCTATTAAGCAACCACACAAACACATAGCTCGACTCTCTTCTTCATTCAGTTAAAATATTTACAAGGGGAAATTGACACAAGTCTGTCCGTCTCTCTCTGCAAACTTAGAATTCTAATCTTGAAGAGAAGAACCCCCTCTACTTCTCTAATCCTCCTATTTAAGTAAACTATTACCTCCTACACTGAGTGGTCCTGCAACTGAAAACAAACAACTACAAAGCATGATGAAAAAAAGCCCCATGTCAAAAAAATGAACCACGGCGTGATCTCCACATAGGGAGTCATGATATGCAATCATTCCTACCAGTAATAACAAACTATGACTCATCAAAACACAAAAATATGCCACATTATGTGACCAACTCATCACATTACTGGAATTCCATGATGCTCCTGCATCATAAACATAGAAAATTTAATCAAAATTTCAACAATCTACTAACGAAAAATCCTAAATATGTTAAAATAATTAATAAAAGGTTGGGTAAATTGTTGGATGTACCACATCCATAGTAACCGTGTTTGTATCTAGTTGATTCAAATTGTAATTAATAAGAAGCTCTTCCCCTGCAGCTATTGATTTAATGGAACATACAAATACATGGTTTCCTTCATGCCCCTCAAATATGCAGTTGGGTTGTTTAAGTGTAGACCCTGGTTGTGTATTGTTTATAAACCCCGCAATATTCCTAGTTGACTTTGGCCTTCCGTCAATGTACAATGTTTCTCATTTATTTTGATCTTTGTCTTTCAGTTGTAAATAATTTGTTGACAACCCATATCTATGCATACTTTGTGTATATTGGACCAGGGGCATCCAATCTTTTTAGTTGTAAGAGGGTCCAACATTATCCATCAATTATATACATCTATCATAACCGACCTTTATGCCATCCATGCAAAACAACCCCAATCCATGTAATGACGATGGTGCAATTCTATATATCCTCTCATTCACACAAAAATTTGGGTTGAGTTGAGGAATATTGCTAGGTTCCCATTGTTTCACTAGATGTTTGTACCTTAAGGACACCTCGACGACGCCTATTGTCTCATCATCATAGGAACATGACCTCTCTCATGTGAGAAAAAATTCCATGATTTTATTGAATTTTCTTCTCATCTTTGGACATCTAGTTGATCTATCCTTTGTAGATCTACTTGATGTCTCGCTTTCCTCCAACCTTTCTAAAATCCCCTCGCTTGAGGAAGACAGGTTTGACAAATACATGTTTGGTTCTACCTGCACCATGGCTGAAAAAAACTTGGCAAATAAGAGCAAAATACCATCATGTTAAAAAAACCTCCAACCAATACCAATTTTAAGCAAGAAAAGGACGTACAAGCCAAGATGGATAATTTTTTGTAACTTTTTTTCAAAAGAAAAATAGGTGTTCCTTGATATTCAATAGTGAATCAATGGTAACTTGTACATAGTCCTTACAATAAGTCTTTCTAGACGCGAGTGAAGATAAGTATCAAAATCTTTCCCAAGGGGAGGGATAGAACCCACAATCCCAAGATGGCTGAAGTAGCAATACCACAACGATAACATAAGGATCCCAAAAATCTTATCCAAGGAGGCACTGAGGGTGGATAAAACACACCCCTGGGGGATCAAAACAAAATCTATATCCCCGGCTAAAACAAGAAAGATGCTAATGTATCCCATACTTGAAAGAACAAAAAAAGAGTATGCCACATAAATCAAAAATCTCTTAAAAGAGTTTTATCATGCCTTCCTCAATGATTTCTCCTTCTAAAAGTTTTGAGAAGGAGAGGAGGCCACCGTTCATATTCAATGCTTCCTTGTATAAATGGTCTGCACACATATTGTGCTCCCTATAGACATGCCTAAAGTCATATAACCCATGAATTGAAGTCATTGGTAGTGTAGCATATGTGTCGTATTTAATGGATATCCGGCAACAAATTTCACTACATAGATGTTAGAAATATGACGAAGTCTCCTTCATAGAGGTCAGATAACCCATGAATTGATATCATTATCTTGAGGACTTATAAGCATGGCTTAACACTAGCACCACTTCCTACTGTCTGTTGACTTGGTACACTCAACTAATACATCAGCTTGGTGTAGTTATACTAATAATAAGTATCTGAAAGTGTAGTTATAGTATTGTTTGGTGTTAGTGCCAAGGTACAAGACTTTAGATAGAGGTTGGTTTATTCCTTAGTAATACTCTATTCCTAGACTTCAAAGTTTTGACATAAAACCATATCTCCCTTGGTAAAGTTTTAAGCCATGACCTTTTTGTTACACACCCTAACTACGTAACTATGGTGCTATTGCATGTGCTCCAATGATTGATATTCCTTTCATCTAGGCTCTCTAAATCTACCATGCATGTGGTGACAAGCTCTTCATTAGTTATAACATTATGTAGTTCAATGCTAAGTGACGAGACTAATACCTCTTAGGGAAACATAACTTTAGCTCTATATACCAATGAGTAGGTCATCATGGAGATATGTAATCTCCACTGAGTGGGACCTTTTAAATTATAATGAAAATTTTGTAATCCCATAGTGTAGGATATAGCTTGGTGTGTCAATGGTCACCTGAAGCATTAACAGTGTGTTTAAGGATGGATAGTAATGTAATATTTGTAGCTTCAACCTACCCATTCTCTGTATATAGTAGGGTGTGGAAAACCTATGTTTGATGTTATATTTAGCTAGGAATCTCTTTATTTATGTTGATATGAGATAGCTTCCATTGTCAGCCACTAAGTTATAATGGACTATCAAATGATAAATAATTTGGTTTCTAATGAATTTCACAATAACATGTCCTATGAAACAATTAAGGGGCATGGCCTTTACCCATTTGGTTCAATAGTTAATTATAATTATGATGAACTTGTGGAAATTATAAACGTTGGATGTATAGCTTTGATGAGGCCTAAACCCACAATAAGAATGATCAAGGGGCTTTGATTAAGATTAAGTCATAGGATGATATATGGTACAAACTCATATAATGATAGTATACTTTGCATTTGATAACATATTTTAAAAAAAAATAGTAGCTAGTAGTATCCCATGTACGAGATCTTAGTTAAGGTGGCATGTGACCAAAAGTTGCCCCCATCATGTCCATTATGTGCTTCTTGCAAGATAGAGTAAACCTTGGGATAGTTTATGTTGCAAAATAGGAAACCATTAAAGATTTTTTTTTATTAAATAATGCTAGTGTTATAGGAAGTGAAATGGGCATCTAAAATAACCTTAATTCATCCCAGTATTGCAACCAAAGATTGTTATCACATTGAGTCTTATATTTGTTTTTTTTTAGTAGTGTTTGAAGAATGATAATGACAGCTAGAAGTCACAAATCATCCCTAATATAGATCTAGCCAACATTGAGTTCATTTTGGACAAATGTGTGGAAAAAAAATGAGCAATGGAAATGAAACCTAAGCAGTGAATATAATGGTTTCCTATGTTGTATTCTATTTATTACACCTACGTCAAATCAACATGAGATGAGGAAGGTTTTCAGCACATGTGGGTTCCCATTGTCACTTGGATCAGACCATCCCAATGTGGAATCATTATCTACTGCTATACTATTGAGATGTTCCATTTGGCATCCACATTTGAGAATTCTTGAGGCATGCCATCATTGTTAAACCCTATTTTCACAAGTTTGATCTCCCCTTATAGGGTTGTGAGGTCACTTGCAGCCTTGAAGTGTGATCTGGATTGTTTCTTTCAGAAAAAAGGAGGTGGTGATCATATTGTATGAGATAGAATCCACTCTCCAATAGTGATCAAAGTCTCTTGAGCATGTAATATTGGCTATAGACACCCTATTCATTGACTTGAACACATTATATCCAGGCTGACCACCTTCTAAGAGAGGTCCATGAATATTTATCACAGTTAATTTAAGAGCTATATGATGATATCTAACAATAACACTAGGACAAACACAATTACAAATGGTTGAAATCCAAGAAAGTGGCTCATAAAAAAAAACCAACCAGAAGTAAGTCTTGTGAACAATAGCCCCAAAGACTTCAAATAACATTTTGTCAAAAAATATCTAGTAGTAAAAATAGACTCCTGCACAATGATCAATGACACAAGATATTTATCTACAAAATCATTATTCCCCATATCCTCACCCTTTGGAAAGGAAACACCTCTAAGATGACCCTACAAGTGAGTTGACACCAACAGATAACTAGGGGCATCGATAGTAAAAAATCCACCACCTTATAGATCCTAACAAAAAAGGAAAAGTGATCAAAGACTCAGGTGACATCAAGACATATCTTTCAAGACATCCACCTATTACTTGAAGGGAATCCTAACTTAAAAAATGTAGAGGGAGGTTCAGAATCCATTCCAAACTAGAATAGTGTTGTTGCAGCTACAAAAATTTCCCAAATTTCTAAAAAAATTGGGACCCTCCTTTAAAATGTTGTCTTTCTTAGTTTGTTGGGATTGCTTGACTTTATTGCAATTTTTATTTTTGAGGATGATTGTTGAATGAATATTTCTTATGCTGATGCTGCCTTTTGGTTTAAAGTATGGCTTACGGTGATTTCTTATCTCGCTGTCGGAACTTGTTGGCGTTATAAATCGGGGCCGTAGTCAACTACGCAGCCGTTGTTGCGGAGGTTTAGCGGACTAATGGCCCGATCCATAGCTCTATATTCCGTCGATGCGCTCTCATTTCTATTTTTATTGTCGGCATTTTTTGTTTGAAAACCGTTGGAGCGTTAGAACCCAGTAGTGCTGCCGTTGCGAATGGAAGGTTGTAAGCACCGCGACGAGAAAACTTTTACTTTTGCCGATCCCATGTTTTTTGCATTTTTTATTGTTGTTGGTGGCGCTATGATTGTACTTTTGAATAGAGGGTTAGTTTTTTTTTCGATCGCCGTATTTTTTGTTTTCACAAGATCCTGAGCCTTTTTGTTTTCCGCCGTTGCGGCTCTGGAGCAGACTAAATCTCCGCCGTACAGTTTTTCCTCTTGCTGATGATCGATTTTTCGCTGATGGCTCGCTTAGGGTTTGGTTTTATTTTTTCCGACTTTAACTGGTCTGCGAAACTTTTAGCATCTTCATCACTCGCCATTGTGACTCACTGGGAGGTTGGACGCCGATACCTTAGTTGTCCCGCCGCCCAATTTGCGGTATTTTTTTCTCGCCGATTGTTCTTCACCGGGATATACTAATATATATATATATATATATGTGTGTGTGTGTGTGTGTGTGTGTGGGATTGGGCATTATTCTATTATTGTTCTTGCGAACTTGTGCCTGCGATGTCCTTGTTGTTTCGAACTGGGTGTTGTACCTAGTTGTTGGGAGCTCGTTCATGGGTGGCGTCACCGTGGAAGCTTTCAGGTTCTCCTTGTCGACTGCACAACTCATTGCTAGGTAGGCCAACCATGTTTTCGCCCACTCTTTTGAGTTTTGGAACTAGGGTTTCGTCTTTGGGTTAGGTTTTCCCGTCGTGGTAGATGGGAATATATGTATGGTTTTATCAGCATGTATGGTGGTTAACTTTGACAGTTTAGCAGACGGGGGGAGGGTTCATTTTTCTCATTGATCATTACAAAGCCATTATGAGTTTTCGAACCTTTACTGATTGTTTAGGAAACTGGTGCAGACGAGCGTTACCCTATCTACACCAGTTTTTCTGGGTCTGCGTATGGCTGTCCGGGAAAAAACTTCTTTTTCTTTTGTAGTCTATAGGCATTTACCCTAGTTTTGTTTGAATTTCCAAAGGGTTGGTGTTTCTATTGTTCTGGTTTCTCACGTGTCTAGTTAGGGTCGCATTTTTAAAAACTGATCCTCATTGACAGGATTTTTGTTTGAGCGAGAGGTTAGAACACATTCTATTGAAAGTGGACGCATTTTGCTTTAGGATTTTTGTCGTTGAAGATGTCGAGGGTCTTAGTTTTGATTAGACTGGTTTGTCTTCGCACAGTATTATGTTTAGTCTCTCCGGTGGAGGTTTTGCATGATTAGCAAGGTTATGTTGTATGTTGTAAATCAAGTTGATTTTAGTTGCGGGCATGACTTAGGATTTTTCAAGACCTATCTTTTGCAGAAGTATTTGCTAGTTAGCCCTGGTTTTGTATCTACATAGATTTAGCTATGGCAAACACGGCTGAGGTAAATGCTTATACCATTTTTTTTCGTTCTTTGAATACTGGTTAACATCTCAAAAAAACCTAAAGGCATTTTGTTTGATGGCAGGGCAAGTTTTCCAAGGACGAGATGTCGAAAAGACAGAAAAAGAAATCTCCCATTGCTGAAGGGGATCTTGAGGTGGAAATTATTACAGAGATTGAGTACATTTATGAAGATACTAAAGCCACCACCAGTGTGGAACCTGACTACAAGTGGGGCGATATTTACAAACTAATTTCAAACCAGGAGGTGCTTGATACCGGGTTTGAAGAGTTAACAATATATGCTAATATTGAAAAATTTTCCTTGACGAAGATAGCTACCATGCCTGAGCTTTTCCCATGCTCAGAAGTGATTGGATGGATTCTGCCTAGGGTAGACGTGACTACTATGATTCTGGCCAATACTGCTAAGTAGGGCTATGCTGCTTACAGCCTTAGTTATGTATCATTAGCTTATCACTTACCAGAATCCCAGGTTTACCTAACTGAAGATTGGCTGAAGAGATTAACCTAGACCTGGTTGAAACAGTAAAAAGAATGATGATACCTGGTAAGAATTTTCGAACCAGACCATCAGGGGAATACGACACAGCTACTTCAAGAACCCCTTATAGGTTCATTGTGTTAATGCTGAACAGAATCTTTGGGAGAGCCCACAAAAGGAGTTTCAAGTTAGGATGGGGTCCTATTATCTTCTATGTATCCACCCAAGGGACTGTGTTCAACTGGGAAAACATTGTATCCAACAGTCTCTCAGCCTACATTGCTTCAGCTCTGGAAGGGGTGTCCCAGAAAAGGTCTGAGTTCTACGTGAGCTCTATATTAATTGATTGTATACTATGCACCCATCCATTTCCAAACCTAAGGTGCATATGGGACAGGGACAGAACCCCTGTGTACACAGCCTACAAGCCATTATGGGCACACAAATACTATAGTCATTACAAAGAAGTTTGTGAACAATTTATTATGCCCTTGTATACTTTGATTTTCTTGAAAGAATGCAATTGCATGTTTGAAGAGGCATTGAAATTCATTGAGGAGTATGCCAATTACTACTTGATTGATGAAGGGATGTATATTAGAATGTATGGTTGCTCCCAGGCACCTTCATTGCTTCCCAAATATGCCATAGATTATGTGGTGCACAAAGAAGCTTCCAGATAGGTTTTCTTGGATGGTATAGGGAGTTTTTTGTTTGAGCACAAGAAGGAAACTTATCCTCCCATACTGTTCAGATTGGGAAGCTATAAGTTTTCAAAAGTTAAAAAGACTGATGAGTTTGTACAGGAACTAGAGCAATTTCACTTTGGAGAAATGAATTTCCATGGAAATGATTCTCAGAACAAAGTTGCGGAACATTGCAAGGAAGCCAATGTGCATTTTGAATATACAAACCATTGGGATAAGGATGAAGAAACGTCCATAAATGCAGAAAATATGACTGCATTAAAAAGAAGATTTAAAAAGAAGATCACCACTAAAGGTGGTAAGGGCCAGGCTGAGCAGAAGAAAGCTAATGAAGAAGAGGCC
This sequence comes from Pseudotsuga menziesii, assembly GCA_001517045.1. Classification (NCBI taxonomy): domain Eukaryota; kingdom Viridiplantae; phylum Streptophyta; class Pinopsida; order Pinales; family Pinaceae; genus Pseudotsuga; species Pseudotsuga menziesii. The sequence goes on from LPNX010877140.1 coordinate 186,062, forward strand.
AGGAAAAGAGAAGAAGATGCTAGGAGACTAGCAGAAGAGGCTGAGAGTTGGCTTAAAAGTGAAGAAGAAGAAAGGAAGAAAGCTGAACAAGGAGCAGCAAAGAGTGCAGAAGAAGCTGCCAAGAGGGAAGAAGAAGAAAGAAAAAAGAAAGAGGATGAAGAGCTAAAGAAGCAGGAAGCTGAAAGGCTGAAACTAACAGGGTCCACAACAGATCAACAAACTTCTGACCCTACAGACACTCAAGGAGTACAAGATCAGGATTGTCCTGACTCCCAAGAGCCTACTGCAACTGTTGACAACATTTTAGGGCAGGTTGTTTCTAGATTAAGGCTGATTCCTTTTGAACAAAAGAAAGGGGAAGAAGTTTCAGAATTCAGTACCATATTTTATGACAGAGAAAAGAAAATAATTGTAAAGAGGACTGAGAAGAAAGTTGAAACTAGGGGGCAGTCAGGGATGATGATAAATGCTAAAACCTTGGTACATGGGATAGACAAGGACCTGAGACTGACAATCCGAGCTGGAGCAACATTGATCCATGCCTCTGAAGATAATGTAGATCGAATAATGACTGACCTTGAGCAATCAAGGAAAATTTCTGCCCAATTAAAAGACACTCTGAAAAAGGAGAGGAATGAAGGAAACAAATTAAAGAGAAAGTTTGAAGACATGCTGAATGAAGTGAAGTCTTCAAAAGAAGAGCTTCAGTCCCTCCAAGTAGACAAGATGTCTTTAGAAGTTTCTATTAAAAAGTAAGGAGCATATGCTCAGGATAGCTTAGCAAAATTGCAACAGGAATATCAGGAGCTAAGGACATAAAGGGATGGACTAAAAACAACAAATGAAAATCTTCATGTAGAAAGAGACCAACTGCAAAGAAAAGTTGGGGAACTCAAAACACAAAGGGCTACCATGGAGGAGACAGAAAAACAGTTTCACGTACAAGCAGCAAAGTTTAAGGGACAAATTGCTTCACTAGCAGCATATTTGAAAGAGGCTAAGGAACAACAAACCAATATTCAACCTTTCAAAGGGCATGTCCTAACACAAAGAAGAAAAATGCACTGGCTGTAGGTGTCCATAGAAAAATAAAGATGCAAATTTTTGTAGGTAGATAATAGATTAGAAGAAATTTTGGAGACTTCTTCATATTTTGTAGATAGGTCTCAGAACATTTTGGAAGTCCTGACGTGAAGAATAGGAAGGTTGGAGGCCAATGAAGAGATTCCTGCAGACTTACCAACAAAAGATCGACAAGGCTTAAGGCAGGATTATGACTTGTTGGAGTTTGCAATAAACATAGTAGAAGAATTCAAGAAGGCTGTAAAGAAAATGAAAGGATCTTGCACCGAGTATTGCAGAAGGTTGCTGATCACTTACAACCGATGCCAGGTGGTTGCTGAACATAGATTAGATACATTTCTAGAACATGACCTGTTCATAGAAATGTTACAAAGAAGATATCAAGAGGATGAGCAGAGGATTCAACAGGTCAAAGTCTTGGATGAATAGATCTTGAAAGATGAAGTGGCCCATTCGGCAGTCAGTGTACAGTTGCTAGAAGATCAACTACGCTTGAGCTCAGCCATAATTGAAGTGATTAAAAATCAGGCTGCAAAGTTTGAGATTAACATTTGTTTTCTTGAGCCTTTTGAATTTGAGAACATTGCATTAGAATCCGTAGCATGGAAAAAGTTCCTAAATAATCAAGCAGGGCCTTCCACTTAAAGTGCTTTATTAGTTTGTTCAAATGTAATATATTGTAAATTGTATGAGCACTCAATATAAGACAATTTTGGGAGATGAAACGTTGGGGAATCCCAGGAGTCATTTGGGGCAGCCCAAAAGTTTTGCCTGTTGTATAAGTATAGGAGAGTTAGATAGAGAAGTGACTTTTTCCCAGTTAGACTTGTGAGAACACATTGTAAGAGGAACTATTTCATTTTGCAATATATAATTACAATTTTTCCTATTGGAGAAAGCTTTGGTAGAATGTTCAAATGCTGTTCAATGGATGTGGTTTAAGGGGAACTATTTAGTTTTCAGCTTTTATTCATTAACTGTGAGATTGTTCTAACTTGTTGAACCTATGTTCTGTTATGAATGCTCTCTGGTTTATTTTATGATAATTTCAACTATAAGTAATGAATGTTTTCACAGACAATGAGTTATCTTGTTGTTCCATCTATTCATGTTTATGTGTTTTGAATCAAAGAACAACTATCTGTGATTTTTCTCAATACATGAACAGTAATACATTACTCATTAAATGATAATCTCACTCCCTAGGGACAACTTACTTAGTTTTATTTCCTGCTGTGTGTGGTTTAGATAGTTTTATTTCCTGCTATGTGTGGTTTAGATGCAATAGAGTCTAAGATGATAGGTAAGAACCTGTGCATCACATTGTGACCGCTCCTCGTATTCTTTATCAATTTGCATTTTAGATAGGCACTTGCATATCATACTTAAAGTTAAAAAAAAATATATATATACGGTGGGCCGGGCCGCAACCGATAAAACCTTTTATTTTTGTTACTTGACCTACGGTAGTTGGACCGCAAACCGAACGGATTCCCCATACCAAACAGTCACGGGCTAGTTGGGAACGTTGACTGGGGAGAATCCCTTGCTGTTGTTGCCTATAATTTTCCAGGCCTCAATAGTTTTTGGCTCTAGAAGGAGGGCCACTAGTGCATGGATGGCCGAGGAAACTCATTTCCTCGAAATTACTCCACCAGGGATAGTTTTGAAAGCAGTTCATTTCCCAATCCGAATCCTGAAGAGAAGTGGAAAGAAAATTTGTATTCTATGGACAATGAAGTTGTTAATGAATTGAGAAGACACGCTAGGGATTGTGTGAAGAATATTGGAGGATTACCAATTAACCCTGAGTTACCTAGAAGAGAATACAAGAAGAAATACCGTCCCATTTTGGAAGACTCTGTGTTAGTCGGAGATTGGGAAGAATTTGTAGAAACAACTTTACAGGAAGTTGTTCAGCCTTTGAATCAAGTAGGTTCTAATACACCTAATGGTTCACATGTTTGTACTCTTGTTCATTCTCCACCTCACTCTCCACCCAGACTCATGGCAGGTGTAAATGAAAATCAGCCACCTAACCCACCAAATCCACCACCTGCTTGGAAAGCCGGATCTCCTCTAAACCTAACACCTCCTTTACATGACTTACCCCAAGATTTTGAGAAGATGCTGGAAAAGTTTGAACCAAGTGAGAAGATATTAGTAGATGACCATTTGAAATGCTTCTACTTAGCCATAGAAGGATTAAGGGCTGGAGAACATGAAGATGTAGTCTAAATACTTTTTCCACATACCTTGAAAGGAGCAGCAGCCTCGTGGTATTTTGGTATGCCTGCAAACTCAATACCAGAATGGGATACTTTTGAAAGGATATTCAGAAGCAAATATGCATCCTAGAAGACTCATGTGGCACTAATGAAAGGTTTAGGCGCTTTGAAGAAAGAAAGAAAAGAAAAGGTGCATAATTTTACTCAAAGGTTTTCTGCTTATCTGAAGAATTTCTCCGCAACTGATAAGCCCTTTGATAAGGTTCTGATTGAATATTATACCTCAGCTTTGGGTCCTGACTTGGCTATGTTTGCAAAAGCCCAAGTCAAATATACGTTATCAGAAACTTATGAAGAAGCTGAAAGAGTAGAGGCTGAAAAAGAAAGCATAGAATATTATCCCGAGCAATCTGGAGAAAAAACTTTTGGGAAGAAAGCCTTATTACTAACTAAACCTAAGGAGGAGCAATCACATGATTTTGAGGGAATGTTAAAAATTATGTAGAAGCTTTCCAACAGGATAATAGATTTGGAAAAAGAAAAGGAAGCTCAAAAATCCTATAAGCCTTACTACAAGAGAAGAGAGGATAACAATCAATCCAAACCTCCTCCACACAGTTCTTCATCAATGAACTTAACTGAGGTTGGTATGGATAATTTTTGCATTTTTCACCAACAGCCTCATTCTGAAAAAAGTTGTCCTCAATGGATAAACTCAATGACATTAGTTATGAATCAGCTCCTAGATTCCACATTAACATAGGATAATGATGAAGAAGAAAAGGGTTGTAAAGCCACAGAAAAACAAGAAAATGATGCCATGGTTTTATGGGACTGTGTTTCACTTTTTGATACAGAAGAAAATACTCTGAAACATGGGGATATATCAGAAACAAATATGTCAGCAATAATCCTATATTTGGTGAACAAAGACAATTCAATACTCTCAAAGATCAAGAAATTGAAAGAAAATGTAAAGAAACAACCGAAGAACAACATAGATGATGAGACACCTAAAATTACCAGTCAAGATCTGAAACAGGTCAACATGCCTGCTAAGCCTATTGAAGAAGAAAATCTCAAAACACCTGAAGAACTAGGGGAAAATACACCCACAGAAAACCAACCTATAGAAGAAGTTGTTGAAGCAAGTGTGGGAGGAAATACTAGGTTTAAAACCCCACCTTTCCTGTTGACTTTGGAAATTTTGAATCATAAGGTGCACAACTATTTAGTAGATTATGGGTCATCAGTTAATGTTATGACACTTGTAGTTTGCAGAAAGATTAATGGAAAGCCTAAACCTACTACCTGGGAGGTTACTCAATTAGATAGGACTAATGTGAAAGTAGTTGGGGAGATGGAGGATATTCTGATTCGTTTATCTGCAAATGAAAATATATATCAATATATTGATATTGTGGTAGCAGACATACCTGATGGCTATGGACTTATTTTGAATCGAGACTGGTCAGTGAGATTAAAGGGGTATTTTGCTTCGGATTGGTCACATTTGTGGTTGCCTCATAAAGGAAGCCCAAATCAAATCAAAATATTAAGATAGCCCTACATGAAACACACTGTCATGAAATTGGGAGAAAGAAATGAATCAGTAAATTCTGTATTGGGAAATTATCTGATTGAACTTGAACTGGGACACTCTGCATCGGAAGAAGCCAGCAACCTATTGGACACCCAGCCTGATGTCCTTCAATATTCACGGGCTGATAAGATTGATTGTAAATCAGTAGATGTAGTTTTTGTTTCAAGAACAGTAGAATTAGATAATGGTTAGGTCTTTCTCATTTTTGTAGTCAAGCCTAGCCCCTTAACATACTAGTTGCTAGATATTTAGGGGTGGGCAGAGAACTGGCCAGTTAGTGGATTAGTTCTCAGATTTTTTCTCTTTCTTGGTTTTTATTTCTAAATCATTTTGTACATAAATAAATTGTTTTGGTTGATTGCTGCTTGTTTTTAGTAATTTTTTTTTTTGATTTCAATAAAAGAGGCAAACTTTTGGTTGCATGGAAAGCATCAGAGTTCTGAATTAATTGAAATTTTTTGGTATAAGACTGTATACTATTGTTTAATCTGATAGAGATTCTTCTAGTAAGAAGTTTTCCTAAATGGCTATGAACACATTGGAGTCCTGCTTGATCCCTAAAAAATAACTCAGGATCAAAAGGTCTGGAATACTATTTCGGGGCTCCATTCATTTCACATCTAAAATGTCCTAGGGGGTGACAACAAAAGACCCATGGAAAGGAAGCAAGGTAAACAATATATTATATATAAATGATCCCATGCCAAGAATTGAAAGCCTAAAGGCTAATAAGAGTCAAAACTCCTAAAAGAAGCAATATCTATCAAAGCAAAGTACCGAATCATATGAGTACAAAATGGCCAAAAGTTCTTCTCCGTCCATGAGCTGAAAATTAAATACATCTCTCACACAAAAGGACACTATGGATAGAGGAGCCTGAATAAAATTTAGAAAGAAAGGCCTAAGGAGGACTCAAAAGAACAAAAGGTTCAAAAGGCACAAAAAGTGCAAAATGGCATTGGAATGAGAAACAAATGAATATTTCTGTTTACTATATGTTACAATCATGTGGTGTCCAAACTGGAAGCTACCCAAAGATAGAGGTAAAATAAAACTCATCTACTTGGCCTCAAAAGAGTTATCCTGACTTTGAGATTTTTGGTTTTCCATTTCCTAAAATTGGACTCTCATTAATGATTAAAGTACATATGTTTCCCATTTTAGGAATACAGACATCTAGAAAAATTCAACATATTAGTTTAATTGCTGAACAGTCTATTACTTAAAGAAGAGTTGATTCAAAGATCTGGGGTTCACCAGGTAGTTGCTAATTGTTGCAGCTGCAATGATTTCCCAAATTTCTAAAAAAATTGGGACCCTACTTTTAAATGTTGTCTTGCTTAGTTTGTTGGGATTGCTTGAATTTACTGCAATTTTGATTTTGAGGATTATTGTTGAATGAATATCTCTTATGCTGATGCTGCCTTTTGGTTTAAAGTATGGCTTACGGTGATTTCTTATCTCACTGTCGGAACTTGTTGGAGTTATAAATCGGGGCCGTAGTCAACTACGCAGCCACAGTTGCGGAGGTTCATCGGACTAATGGCCCGATACATAGCTCTATCTTCCGCCGATACGCTCTCATTTCTATTTTTATTGTCGACGTTTTTTGTTTGAAAACCGTCGGATCATTAGGGCCTAGTAGTGCCACCATTGCGAATGGAAGGTTGTAGGCATGGCGACGAGAAAACTTTTACTTTTGCCGGTCCCATTTTTTTTCATTTTTTATTGTCGCTGGCGGTACCGTGATTGGACTTTTGAATCGGGGGTTATTTTTTTTTTCGATCACTGTATTTTTTGTTTTCACAAGATCCTGAGCCTTTTTTTTTTTCTGCCGTTGCGGCTCCGGAGCGGACTAAACCTCCGCCCTACAGTTTTTCCTCTCGCTGATGGCTCGCTTAGGGTTTGGTTTTATTTTTTCTGACTTTGACTAGTATGTGGAACTTTTAGCATCTTCATCGCCCACTGTTACGGCTCACTAGCAGGTTGGACGCCAATACCTTAGTTGTCCCACTGCCCAATTTGCGGTATTTTTTTCCCGCCAATTGTTCTTCACCAGGATATATATATGTGTGTGTGTGTGTGTGGGACTGGGTGTTATTCTATTATTATTATTCCTGTAAACCTGTGCCTGCGCTGTCCTTGTCGTTTCGAACTGGGTGTTGTACCTAGCTGCCGGGAGCTCGTTCATGGTTGGCGTTGCCATGGAAGCTTTCATATTCTCCTTGTCGACTACACAGCTCATTGCCAGGTAGGCAAACCATGATTTCGCCCACTCTTGTGAGTTTTTGGAACTAGGGTTTCGTCTTTGGGTTAGGTTTTCCTGCCGTGGTAGATGGGCATATATGTATGGGTTTATCAGCATGTATGGTGGTTCGCTTTGACAGTTTAATGGACGGGGGGAGGGGGGGGGTTTGTTTTTCTCATTGATTATTACAAAGCCATTATGAGTTTTTGAATCTTTCCCGACTGTTTAGGAAACTAGTGCAGGTGAGCGTTACGCTGTCTGCACCAGTTTTTCTGGGTCTGCGTATCGCCATCCAGGAAAAAAATTCTTTTTCTTTTACAGTCTATAGGCGTTTACCCTGGTTTTGTTTGAATTACGAAAGGGTTGGTGTTTCTATTGTTCTTGTTGCTTGCGTGTCTAGTTAGGGTCACATTTTTCAAAAATGATCCTCATTGATAGGATCTTTGTTTGAGTGAGGGGTTAGAATGCGTTCTATTGAAAGTGGACACATTTTTCTTTAGGATTTTTGTCATTGAAGATGTCGAGGGTCTCAGTTTTGATTAGACTGGTTTTTCTTCGTACAGTACTGTGTTTAGTCTCGCGAGTGGAGGTTTTGCATGATTAGCGAGGTTATGTCGTATCTTGTAAATCAGGTTGATTTTAGTCACGGGCATGACTTAGGATTTTTCAGGACCTATCTTTTGCAGAAGTATTTTCTAGTTAGCCCTGGTTTTGTATCTACATAGATTTAGCTATGGAAAACATGGCAGAGGTAAATGCTTGTACTGTTTTTTTTTCGTTCTTTGAATACTGGTTAATAGCTCAAAAAATCCTAAAGGCATTCTGTTTGATGGCAGGGAAACTTTTCCAAGGATGAGATGTCGAAAAGACAGAAAAAGAAAGCTCCCATTGCTGAAGGGGATCCTGAGGTGGAAATTATTACAAAGACTAAGTACATTTTTGAAGATACTAGAGCCACCACCGGTGTGGAACCTGACTACAAGTGGCGCGAGATTTACAAACTGATTTCAAACTAGGAGGTGCCTGATACCGGGTTTGAAGAGTTAACAATATATGCTAATATTGAAAAATTTGCCTTGACGAAGATAGCTACCAGGCCTGAGCTTTTCCCATGCTCAGAAGTGATTGGATAGATTCTTCCTAGGGCAAACGTGAATACTATGATTCTGGCCAATACTACCAATCAGGGCTATGCTGCTTATAGTCTTGGTTATGTATCATTAGCTTATCACTTACCAGAAGCCCAGGTTTACCTAACTGAAGATTAGCTGAAGGAGATTAACCTAGACCTGGCTGAAACAGTAAAAAGAATGATGATACCTGGTAAGAATTTTCGAAACAGACCATCAGGGGAATACGACACAGCTACTTGAAGAACCCCTTATAGGTTCATTGCCTTAATGCTGAACAGAATCTTTGGGAGAGCCCATAGAAGGAGTTTCAAGTTAGGATGGGTTCCTATTATCTTCTATGTATCCACCCAAGGGATTGTGTTCAACTGGGAAAACATTGTGTCCAATAGTCTCTCGGCCTGCATTGCTTCAGCTCTAGGAGGGGTGTCCCAGAAAAGGTATGAGTTCTACATGAGCTCTATATTAATTGATTGTATACTATGCACCCATCCATTTCCAAACCTGAGGTACATATGGGACAGGGACATAAACCCTGTGTACATAGCCTACAAGCCATTATGGGCACACAAATACTACAGTCGTTACAAAGAAGTTTGTGAACAATTTATTATTACCTTGTATACTTTGATTTTCTTGAAAGAATGCAATTGCATGTCTGAAGAGGCATTGAAAGTCATTGAGGAGTATGCCAATTACTACTTGACTGATGAAGGGATGTATATTAGAATATATGGTTGCTCCCGGGTGCCTTCATTGCTTCCCAAATATGCCACGGATTATGTGGTGCACAAAGAAGCGGTCAGATAGGTTTTCTTGGATGGTAAAGGGGTTTTTTTGTTTGAGCACAAGAAGGAAACTTATCCTCCCATACCATTCAAACTGACAAGCTATAAGTTTTCAAAATTTAAAAAGGCTGATGAATTTGTACAGGAACTAGAGCAATTTCACTTTGAAGAAATGAATTTCCATAGAAATGATGCTCGGAACAAAGTTGCGGAACATTGCAAGGAAGCCAATGTGCATTTTGAATATACAAACCATTGGGATAAGGATGAATAAATATTCAGAAATGCAGAAAATATGACTGCATTAAAAATCAGATTTAAAAAGAAGATCACCACTAAAGGTGGTAAGGGCCAGGCTGAGCAGAAGAAAGCTGATGAAGAAGAGGCCAGGGAAAGAGAAGAAGATGCTAGGATACTATCACATGAGGCTGAGAGTTGGCTTAAAAGTGAAGAAGAAGAAAGGAATAAAGCTGAACAAGGAGCAACAAAGAGTGTAGAAGAAGCTTCCAAGAGGGAAGAAGAAGAAATAAAAAGGAAAGAGGATGAAGAGCTAAAGAAATAGTAAGCTGAAAGGCTGAAACTGACAGGGTCCACAATAGATCAACAAACTTCTAACCCTACAGACACTGAAGGAGTACAAGATCAGGATTGTCCTGACTCCTAAGAGCCTACTGCAACTGCTGACGACAGTTTAGGGTAGGTTTTTGTTTCTGGATTAAGGCTGATTCCTTTTGAACAAAAGAAAGGGGAAGAAGTTTTAGACTTCAGTACCATCTTTTATGACAGAGAAAAGAAAAGAATTGGGAAGAGGACTGAGAAGAAAGTTGAAACTGGGGGGCAGTCAGGGATGATAATAAATGATAAAACCTTGGTACATGGAACAGACAAGGGCCCGAGACTGACAATCTGAGCTGGAGTAGCATTTATCCACGCCTCTGAAGATAATGTAGATTGAATAATGACAGACCTTGAGAAATCAAGGAAAATTGTTGCCCAATTAAAAGACACTTTGAAAAAGGATAGGAATAAAGGAAACAAATTAAAGAGAAATTTTGAAGACATGCTGAATGAAGTGAAGTCTTCAAAATCAGAGCTTTAGTCCCTCCAAGTAGACAAGATGCATTTAGAAGTTACAATTGAAAAGCAAGGAGCAGATGCTCAGGATAGCTTAGCAAAATTGTAGCAGGAATATCAGGAGCTAAGGAAAAAACAGGGATGGACTAAAAACAGCAAATGAAAATATTCATGCAGAAAGAGACCAACTGCAAAGCAAAGTTGGGGAACTGGAAACGCAAAGGGCTACCATGGAGGAGACAGAAAAACAGTTTCAAGTACAAGTAGTAGAGTTTAAGGGATAAATTGCTTCACTAGCAACATCTTTGAAAGAGGCTAAGGAACAACAAACCAGTATTCAACCTTTCAAAGAGCATGTCCTAACACAAAGAAGCAAAATGCATTGGCTGCAGGTGTCCATAGACAAAAAAAGATGCAAAGTTTTGCAGGTAGATAATAGATTAGAAGAAATTTTGGAGACTTCTTCGTATTTTTTAGATAGGTCTTAGGACATTTTGGAAGTCATGATGGGAAGAATAGGAAGGTTTGAGGCCAATGAAGAGATTCCTACAGACTTACTAGCAAAAGATCAACAAGGCTTAAGGCAATATTATGACTTGTTGGAGTTCGCAATAAACATAGCAGAAGAATTCAAGAAGGCTGTAAAGAAAACAAAAGGAGCTTGCACCAATTATTGCAAAAGGCTGCTAATCACTTACAACCGATGCCAGGTGGCTGCTGAACAGAGATTAGATACATTTCCAGAACATGACCTGTTCATAGAAATGTTACAAAGAATATATCAAGAGGATGAGCAGAGGATTCAACAGGTCAAAGTCTTGGATGAACAGATATTGAAAGATGAAGTGGCCCATTCGGCATTAAATGTACATTTGCTGGAAGATCAACTACGCCTGAGCTCATCCAGAATTGAAGTGTTTAAAAATTAGGCTGCAAAGTTTGAGATTAACATTCATTTTCTCGAGCCTTCTGAATTTGAGAACATTGCATCAGAATCCCTAGCATGGAAAAAGTTCCTAAATAATCACGCGGGGCCTTCCACTTAAAGTGCTTTATTAGTTTGTTCAAATGTAATATATTGTAAATTGTATGAGCACTCAATATAAGACAATTTTGGGAGATGAAACATTGGGGAAGCCCAGGAGTCATTTGGGGCAGCCCAAAAATTTTTCCTGTTGTATAATTATAGGAGAGTTAGATAGAGAAGTGACTTTTTCCTAGTTAGACTTGTGAGAACACATTGTAAGAGGAACTATTTCATTTTGCAATATATAATTACAATTTTGCCTGTTGGAGAAAGCTTTGGTCGAATGTTCAAATGCTGTTCAATGGATGTGGTTGAAGGGGAACTATTTCGTTTTAAGCTTTTATTCATTAACCGTGAGATCGTTCTAACTCTTCGAACCTATGTTCTTTTATGAATACTCTCTGGTTTATTTTATGATAATTTCTACTATGAGTAATGAATGTTTTCACAGACAATGAGCTATCTTGTTGTTCCATCTATTCATGTTTATGTGTTTTGAATAAAAGAACAACTATCTGTGATTTTTGTTAATGCATGAACAGTAATACATTACTCATTAAATGATAATCTCACTCCCTAGGGATAGCTTAGTTAGTTTTATTTCCTGATGTGTGTGGTTGAGATGCGAGAGAGTCTAAAACAAGAGGTAAGAATCTGCGCATCACATTGTGACCACTCCTCATATTCTTTATCAATCTGCATTTTATATAGGCACTTGCATATCATACTTAAAGTTAAAAACACAAAAATATATATGATGGACCGGGCCACAACCATAAAAAAAAATTTATTTTTGTTACTTGACCTACAGTAGCTAGACCACAAACTGGATGGATTCCCCATACCAAACAGTTAGGGGCTAGTTGGGAACGTTGATTGGGGAGAATCCCTTGTTGTTGTTGCCTACAATTTTCTAGGCCTCAACAAGTGCATAAGACATTTGAGAAGGGTTTGAATGTTCGACGTGAAGGCCCTTTGTGGAGCACGTCATCTCTACCATCGACTAGAGAAAATTCCACATTGAAAAAATCTTGTACAGTGATGAATAATAACGCCCTCTATACAAAGGGATTTCAAGAGTTTATTATCTCAACAGATAGTGTAAGCATATATGTGTGGAAAACATAATAGTAAGGCATAGTTGTGATGCTCTTGCTCTCAGCAACATACACAAATCTCTAACTTCAAAAATTTTCACCTACATGACTATTGCAGTTGATTGTTTAGCTAACAGTAATCTACAGGATTGTTGCAGCTTACTATTTAGCTAACAATAATCTACAGGATAGTTGCAGCTAACTGTTTCGCTAACAGTTATCTACAAGACAGTTGCAGCTGAGTTGCAACTGACTGTTTAGCTAACAGTAATCTACATGAAAGTTGCAACTGAGTTGCAGTTGACTATTTAGCTTCGTTTTGATGACCCCTAAATTGTGGGAAGGCAGGGGAGTGCTGCTCTTACTCTCAACAACACACACAAATCTTTGATTTCAGAAATTTTTACCTACAGGATTGTTGAAGTTGACTATTTAGGTAACAGTAATCTATAAGATAGTTGCAGCTGACTGTTTAGCTAATAGTAATATACATGATAGTTGAATTTGAGTTGCAATTGACTTTTTAGCTAACAGTAATCTACAAGACAGTTGTAGCTGAGTTGCATATGACTGTTTAGCTTCATTTTGATGACCTCTGCATTCATAAAATTAAAACTGATACATTGTTTCAACAATAAAACACATTTAAAGCAATCGAAGGAATTATACGCTTCTCTATTTGATATAAGGAACAACATAACCACTTGCAGGCTATGCATTTGGAGTCTGGTAAGGATTATTATTTATTAAAAATTTTAGTTTAATTATAATCATGGGATTTCTTGAAGTATTGTGGAAAGACTCATATTTACAGTCAAAGTCGATGAGAATGAGACTGTAATGGTGAAATCAATATATTGTATGGCGATCGAATGTTTGAAGGAGTGTTGACAGGTTTGATCCCCTAACTATTAAATGTGACCATAGTGACCAAAGTGACCATAAACTCATTAAAACCTAATACTAACTCTTTATAATCCCCATAAACCCAGATTTACTAATCACTTAATGCACTAAACCCTAACCCCTAAGGTCCCTAACCACTAAATGTGACCATAGTGACCATAGTGACTATGTATATTATGTAACACATTCATATGACATAACATGACCATAAGGCCCCTAGCCACTAAAGCCCCTAATAACTTATCCCTTGACCGCTTAAACCTAAACCTACTTATACACCCAACTCCTAACTCCCCTAATATGACCTTAATGGCCATATTGACCATAACCCTAGTGAACTATAACCCTAACTCCTTATAAACCCCCTAATCCCAAATCCCCTAACCCATTAACCAACTAAACCCTAACCCCTAAAGCCCTTAGTTGCTAATTAAGGTGACCATAGTGACCATAGTGTGACCATAATGATTATGTATTTTGCACAATGCATACATCATAACGCGACCATAAGGAACCTAAACACTAAAACCCCTAACAACTAAGAATTGAATTATGTAAAATCGTCTATCCCAAACTATCAAGATAGGTAGAGACAAGTCCAATCCTAATGACTTTTGGAGGTGGTTTTTTTAACCCCCCCCCTAATGTGATCATAATGTGACCATAATGACCATAGTGACCATAACCTCATTAAACCATAACCCTGACTCCTTATAAACCCCCTTATTCCTAAATCCCCTAACCCCTTAACCAAACCCTAATAAAAATAAAAATTTAATCCTCGTCATAATCATCGTCATCGACAAGGAACTAAAGTTTGTCCATGAATTATAGCTTAGCCCATGAGAACCATTCCTAGTGCCCATGAAGAACCTTAGAGCACACTAAAGTTTTTGACCCAACAACCTACATTTTTGGCATTGAACTCGATTTGGTGTAACGAACTTTAAATGGACACCATATCCTACTCATGTGACAAAGTTCTCATTTATAAGGCCTATGTAGTGGCTAAGGACCCCACAAATTATGGCTCATGAAACCTTTACTTTGGTATCATTTATAACCATACATGTTGTTCTAAACCTCAAAATGGCCATGGCCATATCCAAGTTACATGCCAAATATTCCCTATGGAGTGCTTGTGGTGGTAATTTGGGGCCCCACGTATGGAGCATGAGCTTTAGAGGAAAATGTTACAACCTAAGACCATAGTTTTGACTATATTTTAAGCCACACATCAAGAACCATCCCCATATGTGAAATTTTTCAAAATGATGACCATATATCACATATAGACTAGATATTTTCTACGCAGATTCATGCTATGTGATAGTCAAGGGTATCAAGATGGTACATGACCCTGTAAACAAATGGTGTGAACTTAGGCCATAAATTTAAACCCTATACCATGGTGTGGGCTAAGAGCCATTATTTATGTTATAAATCTCAAAATAAAAACATATCCCACTTGTAGTTGAAATAATATTCCCTCCATAGATATTATGTGTTGTCTCAAGGCCTTACGATGCATCAATCATGAGCCACAATGTTACATGTAGGCTATATATTCCATATGTATTTATTATGTGGTATTCTAGGTTAACATACAGTAGCATTTTTAAACACAAAATACAACCGCTTAGATGTCTGATTTTCGACATATTGTTGTCGGCAATTCAACGATCCTCTTTCTTTTTAAACGTCGGTTAAATTTCGGCAGATCCTCTTTCTTTTTAAACGTCGGTTTTGCGACAATGGAAACATGTGTTGGAAATCCAACATATCTTTCAAGACTTCCACTTATTACTTGAAGGGAATGATAACTTAAAAAATGTAGAGGGAGGTTTAGAATCCATTCCAAACTAGAATAGTGCATAAGACGTTTGAGAAGATATTGAATGTTTGGTGTGAAGGCCCTTTGTGGAGCATGTCATCTCTACCATCAACTAGAGAAAATTCCACATTGAAAAAACATTGTACAATGATGAATAATAGTACCCCCTATACAAGGGGTTTCAAGAGTTTATTATCTTAATAGATAGTGTAAGCATATATGTGTGGAAAACATAATAGTAAGGCATAGCTTTTCTATGCGTATATAACAGGTCTTTTATTTAGCTAGGGTCCTACTGATGTGATGTAATAAATAGAAAATGCTCTCTGATCATTAAACACAGAAATTATGCACATGCCTTGTTCCTTTGATGATGTGTTTGTTGAGGACATATGCAACACCTCATCAGCAGTTTGGGGCATGAGGAGGAAGTTTTAGGTGAACTGATTAGTCATGCAACCATCCCCAAAACTAAGTAATTCTGGGAACATTTGGGGTACTGTCAGGTACTTAACCAACCCTAAATTGAGGGAAAGAAGGGGAGGGCTTCTCTCTTACTCTTAGAAACACACACAAATATATAACTTCAGAAATTTTCATCTACAGGACTGTTGCAGCTGAGTTGTAGTGGACTGTTTAGCTAACAATAATATACATGGAAATTGCAGCTGATTGTTTAACTAACACTAATCTATAGGACAGTTGTAGCTAAGTTGCAACGGATTGTTTAGCTAACAGTAATCTACAGGACAGTTGCATCCGAGTTGTAGTTGGATGTTTAGCTTTGTTTTGATGATCCCTGTGTTCTTAAAATTAAAACTGATACATTGTTTCAGCAATAAAATACATTTAAAGAAATCAGAGGCATTATACGCTTCTCTATTTGACATAAGGAACAACAGAACCACCTTCAGAATCTGCATTTGGATTCTAGTAAGGATTATTCTTTATTAAAAGTTTTAGTTTAATTATAATCATGGGATTTCTTAAAGGATTTTGGAAAGGCTCAGATTTATAGACAAAGTCAATGAGAATGAGACTATAATGGTGAATTCAATAGATTGGATGGCGATCAAATGTTTGAAGGAGTGTTGACAGGTTTGAGTGGGGTTTGAAAATACGCCCAGCTGATTGCATCTGTATTTTGGATCGAAGATGATGGGAATTGAAGACGTTGCTGGAAGGAGATGAGGTTGGTGGGAAACTTAGGTTGGCATAATAACCTGTTAGTGCTAATAGATAGGTTCTACCAACTCATGGGTTCTCCATGGTTCTCGAACAATACCTAATAGGTCGTACTATGGAAGGACAATTATGGATAGAGTGGAGGTCATTATGGAGGAAATAAAATTGAACAGGGGGTTATAAAGGGTGGTCATTTCAAGATGGATGACTAAATGGGCGTTCGAAGCAAGCTGTGGCACTATTTCGTTGAGGCATCTCGAAAACAATCTTCTTGACTCAACTACTTTTAGGTTAGCATAGTAACCTGTTAGTATATTGAGAATAGAGTTGTGTGGGTAATTCATATATTTTACCAACACAACCTGAGTGTTGGTGCACGGTAATTTTCCCATGCAACACTTGAGCAAGTAGATAAGCTTCAAATACTTGAAGAGATAGTGCAGGGGTACTGAAGATCTCTCCATTAGCTATACTATTGAGATGTTCCATTTTCCCAAAACTATTAGCTACATCACTCCCGCACTCATATCTGTAGTTTCTAAAATGGAGTGGAAAAAAGGGATAGAAATTTGTACTTACCGAAGACATATTTGTAGTCAATTTAGCACCAGTCACAATGAAGGCCTGAAACCAATCACGATGGGTCAATCAAAAAACTGTGCAGAGAACATTGCAGTAAACTCCTTGCAGTCAAATCCGTGAAGGAATAACGTTGAAGAAACTGATAGAGCAAATAAGTAAAGGAACCGAATCTGCGAGGGAACTCAACCCATGAAGGAACCGACTCTACGAGGGAAATCGAGAAGTGAAAACTGCAACGCGCGGAATGATTTTTATATGTAAGTGAAAAATGCAACGCGCGGGATGATTTCAACTCGAGGTAAGTGAAAAAGTAGTGTACATGTTTATTTTCAATTTTATATGTTTTTCTTTTTTGTTTTATTTATTTATTTATTATGTTTTTATGTATTGTTTTATTTGTTTTTAATTAGTTTAAAATTGTATTTTTATATGTTTTGTTTTATTG